>LUCG01104296.1:193-11709 GCA_001633085.1 Carthamus tinctorius
ACCCTCGCGGCCCTCCATCTAGACTGTAAAGTGCATATGGGTAATTTGAGTTCTTTTGGGTTTTTATGCACAAGTGCATCATGCACCTATGCATATGCACGTGTACATATAACAAAATTACTCATATGCACTTGTACATACGATCTAGATGGAGGGCTACGAGGGTATTCCTCGGTTTTCCGTTTATTTGAGGTTTTGCTAACCTGAGATATATGTAAGAATCTTTAGGCATATAAGTTGTCCCACATTGGAATAATGATTAACTCCTTAGATTATAATCTTGAAACAACTTATAGAGTTATTTAAAAGATCAAGTGAACTATGTAGAATTTGGCCTTGTGTGAATTTTACACATATATTTAACAATCAAAAGATAACACTAACCTAGTGCAATTTTCTATTTTTCAGATTTAGATAAGATTTAATATTTATCTTACCCATAATTAGTTGCATACACAAACCTATATGCATGTGTAATTATTCCATCGTTTCATGTACTATAAACCCTCTCTTTTCACTCTCTATGAAATTTGCAGATATGTTCATATATGAAGATGTGTTATATTGTTGAACATATCTTTATGATTAGGTAATCCTGGGGTATCTTGGCCTATAACCAAAACAACCTTCATTATGAGAGGCTAATAATATCCTAAGAACGCCGATATTCACATCCTAATAATTGATTCGTTGTACGTTTTCTTCTTTCAATCACCCTACTTTCTAGCACTTTTTTTTATATAATAAGGTTCATCTAGGCTTTGGCCAGACTACATCCTTGGTAATTTTTACCGAGAGCTAAAGCATGCTCCCCTGGGATTAATACTCAGTGGCCCCTGGTTGCTCACCCCCGGATCCGAACTTGGGTTGGTTGTTACACCCTTAACCGGTAGGCTGCCCCATTGGGGTTTCTAGCACTTATATAGAATGAACTTCAAACGGTGAGATATATTATATATCTACGATGTGTACGAGTATCTTCTTCATATATGGTTAAGAATTTATAGGATTTGAGTTTAGGTGTGTGTGAAAAGTTCTGCGAAAACAGTATGACGTCATCATCTGAAGTAATCCATAATACCAGTCCACAATCATCACAGAAGAGGTAAATCATGTGTCGGTAGATAGTACCTAAAGTCAAACCCGAAACCTCTTGCTTAACATAATTTTGTTTTTGGTTTTATCAAGCAGCAAATGGACTTAAATGGAAGGCAGCTATCTAAGGGCCCGATTACCAAATCCTTACTTGGTAGGCGCTTACCAAGTGTCACTTACCACACTAGTTGAGTATAGGAATGACAGATAATCTTACTTGGTAAGAGGCACAACAAGGACAAAAAAATTACCGGGTAAGTGTGGGAGAATACTCTACCCTGGTTAACGCTTACCGAGGAAAAAACGTTTACCAACGATCCATTTTAGACTCTTACATATAAGCAATTATCTGAAAGGCGTTTATAAATGGCCTTAAATAATCTCATTTCATGGATGGTCCAAAGCCATGCAATTGCTTATCCAATTTGGACTATTGACCCATTCAAATGCTTTTTCTTGATGTATATATTCCAATTGAAAACGATATAATTTTCCACACCAATTATCATGGCAACATCATGTCACTTTCTATGGTACAACTCCTGCTGCAGGGCGTACAAGTCCCAGGTAGAATCATTCAAATTATTGAAGAAGACCGAGAAGACTTTCCAGGTCTACTCTTCTTCAAGCAAGTAGACAAATCTTTCACTATGACCAGTACTGCTGCTCTTATGATTCATATAAACATCAATAATACATTTCTCCGATCAAACTACACCTTCCACCATCATGTTCACCATCATCTTTCCTTTGCTCCTCCTCTTCTCAGCCACCACCACAACCGCCCAACCATACAAAGCCACCGATCACTTCCTCCTTGCCTGCGGTACATCCTCCACCGACAGCGGATGGGACGGCGATGAAGGATCAAAATTCACGAGGGCCAACATCGCCACCGCCTCCTTTTCATCCAAACCCTCCCACCAAGATCCTTCGGTCCCCCGAAAACCTTACACCACCGCTCGAATCTTTAACGGTACTTCTTCTTTCACCTACACATTTCCGGTCTCCCGTGGCCCGAAATTCCTCCGTCTCCATTTCTATTCGGCCACGTATTCCGACCTCCAGCCAAACCAATCATTCTTCTCTGTGTCATCAAATGGCTACACTCTCTTGACCAACTTCAGCGCTTTCCTAGCCGCCTCCTATCGAGCAACACCAACCAGTCAGCCGGTTCCCTACTTTGTCAAAGAATACAGCATCTATGTAAACGATGCACAAATCCTAAACGTTACCTTTACACCCTCACCCAACTCATATGGGTTCATCAACGGTATTGAGATCGTCTCAATGCCAGAAAATCTGTACTTTAATGCTAAGGATTTGAACTACGTGAGTCTAACTTCAGGGCCCGAGATTGCCGACAGCATAGCTCTCGAAACTATGTACAGGATAAACATGGGCGGGCAAGCTATATCTGGTGAGGCTGATACCGGTATGTATCGATCATGGGAACAAGATGATGGCTACATATTCGGTGCAGCTTATGGGTTAGTGCCGGTTAACACAACTCCGATCACGTACACCACGGAGACACCAAATTATACAGCACCTGAGCAAGTTTATGCTACCCAAAGGAGTATGGGCAATCTATCGGAACATTACAATCTTACTTGGGTACTTCCAGTTGATTCTGGGTTCTATTACATGATCAGGCTCCATTTTTGCAACATCATACCAGAATACAATACAAGTGGTCTGATGGTGTTCACAATTTTCATGAATGATCAAACCGCTGAGAAGGAGGCCGATCCATTGTACTGGACTCAAGGTAAAGCGCATCCGGTATTCAAGGACTATGTATTGTTTGTCAGTGATCCAGATAACGGCGAAAGCAAGCAAGACCTGTGGCTGGCAATGCATCCTAACGTTCGTGCATCGGCAGAATGGGCTGATGCTTATCTGAATGGTTTTGAGGCCTTCAAGTTGAGTAAGGCTGGTAGTCTTGCTAGCCCCAATCCAGAACTTGGTTCTACGTCCCCACTGCCAACGCCGGCATCTCCCATGGGAGGGAACAAGAAGAAAACTCCACTGTATGCCGCGATAATCGGAGGAGTTGGGGGAGGGTTAGTGTTCTTGTCTCTTTTAGTTCTTATCATTTTCCGGCGACGGAGGCGAATCAAAAGCTATGGCACCGCCGATGACAAGTCGTCGTGGGATCCAGCTTCGATTGAATCAAAATCTACACATTCTTGCCATTCTTCACTGCCATCAGATCGTTGCCGTCGTTTTTCACTCACGGAAATGAAAGTGGCTACCCGTGAGTTCGACGATAATTGCATTATAGGCCATGGCGGGTTCGGGAAGGTGTACAAAGGGTACATAGACAACGGAACAACCACCGTTGCAATCAAACGGCTCAACACATCATCCAGCCAAGGTGTTCGTGAATTCCACACGGAAATAGGGATGCTATCGAAATTACGCCATGTCCATCTAGTGTCCTTGATTGGGTATTGTGACGACGATGAGGAGATGGTGCTGGTGTACGACTACATGGCTCACGGTACTCTACGGGAACATCTGTACAGGTCGAACAACCCTCCTTTGTCATGGAAAAGGCGTCTTCATATCTGCATCGGTGCAGCCCGAGGGTTGCATTATCTCCACACCAGTGCGAAACGCAGAATAATTCACAGGGATGTCAAGTCCACAAATATTTTACTGGATGAGAATTGGGTGGCTAAGGTTTCTGATTTCGGTTTGTCAAAGCTAGGCCCCAGCGACCCATCGCAAACCCATGTTAGCACAGTCGTGAAGGGTAGTATGGGGTATGTGGATCCCGAATATTACCAACGACAACAACTCACAGATAAGTCTGACGTCTACTCATTTGGAGTTGTTCTGCTTGAAGTTTTGTGCGCAAGACCTGCTATGATTCCAGGGCTGCCGAAAGAACAAGTGAGTTTGGCAGAATGGGGCAAGTATTGTTATCGGAAGGGGATCCTGGATCAAATAATTGATCCAAAACTAAGAGATGAGATCGCACCCGAGTGCTTAATGAAGTTCGGAGAGGTAGCGTATAGTTGCTTGAAAGAGCAAGGGTGCGATCGGTTAACCATGGAAGATGTAGTTTACAAACTAGAGCTAGCACTGGAAGCACAAGGAACTGCTGAGAAAACAGGAGGTGGTATGGCGTCGGAAAATCAAGAACTTCCGTTTCTGAGGCATGGAGAGGCAACAACGACTGACGACGACGTTTTCTCGGGGTCGTCGGCAATAAGAAATGGAACGTCTTCGATTAGCACCACCTACGAAGGGTTCAAGTCAGAAACAGTTTTCTCCGAGATGGGGAAGCCAACAGGAAGGTGATACATTATATAATTGTTGGAATTTTGAGCCATCAGTGACACCAACAGGCAATCAAACATTCATCAGATATCTTGTTTGCTGGTACCGCATTTCCTTTTAGTTTCCAGATCCTTAGTTAAGTGTTTTTCCTGTAGATTTTGATTTCCATAATTGCATTAATAGAATAGTGATTACATTATATATAATTTCATTACAAATTGATGTTCAGTAACTCGACATAAACAAACAAAAAAAATAAAATTATATATGCTCCAATATGACAACATTCATAGGCTCCTACAAGAAAAGATTACCAGAAACGTGGAAAAGAAAAAAAGAAGACGAAAACTGAGTTTGAAAATTAGGCCACTTTAATTGGCCGTATATGTGGAAGACAAGTGAGACAGAGTGGCTTCCATTATTTCATTTTTTTTTGGGGGGAAAAAGAAGATATTTCTATTAATTGACAACAACAAATGTCAAGAAAAACCAATATGCTTTCACATTTGGAGTGATTAACCCTTCAATCTTTTTTTAACAAATAAATCCTTAGGGGCGTCTCGCTTCATAGAATGGAATTTGATGGAATTGAAAACCATCCAAGTAATTTGACTTTGAAGGAATGGGAATGGAATTTGACCATGCATTTGGTTGATAGGAATTCAATTCCTTCACTTAAGCAAATGAATGATGACTTCCTTAAATTGTGGAATTCAATGGAATTTTAAAGGATTCAATAGTTCATTTTGCAAACCAAACATCACTAAGGAATTTGTAATTCCAATTCCATCGAATTCCGCGAACCAAACACCCCTTAGGTTTCTTCTGGTTTAACAAGTTTAAGGATTTATTTATTCAAAAACATTAATGGATTTAATCATTCTAAATTATGAAAGTATATCATGTTTTTTTGGACTATTGACAAAAGGTAAATATTACATGTTTTAGATCCAACAAAGTACATGATCTAGTGATAAATGAATGGTTATGTGACATAAAAACATGGACTAAAAAATTTCTATCCATTAGAATGATGATATCTCAATCCTTAGCAACGACATCAGCATCAGCAGCAATAGCATCCAACCATAGAATGAACGATTTAGCAGATAAGCATAGAACACATAGGGATACAGAAACAAGGCCAAAAGATATCTAATTGGACAAAAGTGCAAACAATTTCTACAGCTTCGAAGGCAGCAAAACCACTTTGAACAATTTGGAGATATAACCTTACCAGTAAACTACTAATATTTGGTAGAAAACATCGTTTCAAGTATAAAAACAATCATTGATAAATAAATATGTTTTTCCTTTATTGGATAACCTATAAATTACTGTTGAACATGTATATTTATGATCACTATATTTTTATAGACTAAATGTATTTGAAATATACTAGAAGATAAGACTAAATATCTTGACAAGATAATAAGGAGATGTTAAAGAAAGGTTCATATGTGAATCACTGAAAAAATCCATTTGAAGATGTATATATGAAACTATAAGAATAATCTCTAACATCGGTTCACTTATGCATCTTCAAATAGATTTTTTTTTTCAATGATTCACATATGAACTTCCTTTCTTACCTTCTCATATACAAGTATAAAGAAGGTTAAAATACACAGAACATATACTTTTCTTTTAAACCTTAATGATCAAAAATTCAAGTCCCTTCCAGTTTAGAGTCACCAGAGGTTTATCTAGTTATTGGGCAAAAAGTTGATTACCGGTAACACTAATCGACCCCACACAGAACCCGCCTCCAAGGACACCAATGTGAGGAGGCATTTTTTAGCTCGCTCAGCGGCTGAGGCTAGCCAGAGGGTGACATTGAACCCAGGACCTGTTATGTATTTGTGCAAATCCTCCCACCCCTTTGACAACTGAGCTACACGTCAGGGGCAGTTTATCTAGTTATTAAGAATAAGACATAATTGAATTTACTTAATAGACAAGCAAGTTTGAAATCACACATGGATTTTTGTGTATATATGTATTAAGATTGAAAGGTGATGGAACGCCTATATAGTCTACCCCATATCCCCATGGTACAACTCAAAGTGCACATGGTATTAATCTACTGATTGTTATTGGCAAGTGGCGAAAACTGACCAAGACATTTCAAGCCAAGTAGACAACAAATGTTAACCACCATTACAATCTATATATGACAAGATAATAATAATAAGCTTCTACCATCAACCACCATGCTCACCCTAACATTACCACTCATTCCTTTGCTCCTCCTCTTCTCCGCCACCATCACTACCGCCACGCAACCATACAAACCGACCGACTACTTCCTCCTCGACTGCGGTTCATCCACCACCACCACCACTTCTGACCGGACATGGGATGGCGATGAACGTTCTGAATTCATAACCTCAGACATCAGCACCACCTCTTTTTCATCCAAACCTTCCTTCCATGATCCTTCGGTCCCACGAACCCCGTACTCTGCCCGAATCTTTAACACTTCTTCCTTCACCTACCGATTTCCGGTCTCGGAAGGTCCCAAATTCCTCCGCCTCTATTTCTACCCCGCCACCTACTCCGGCCTCAATGCAAACCAATCTTTCTTCTCTGCATCATCCAATGGCTACTCTCTCTTGACCAACTTCAGCGCTTTCCTAGCCGCTTCCTACATCGAAATGACCCTCTCCAATACAGGACTCAACGGTCGCCCGAATCCCCACCTTGTCAAAGAATTCATTGTCTATGTAAAAGATACCCAAATCCTAAACGTTACGTTTACACCCTCACCCAACTCGTATGCTTTCGTTAATGCCATCGAAATAGTTTCATTACCGGAAAGTTTGTATTTTAACTCTAAGGACTTGAAGCATGTCGGTCAAGTTACGGGATCCGTGATTGATGACGATACAGCTCTCGAAAAATTTTACCGGCTAAACATCGGTGGGAGACAAATATCTGTTAATGGTGATACAGGTATGTATCGATCATGGGATCAAGATGATGATTACATATACGGTGGAACGATTGGGTTAACCCCTGTTAATAAGACTCCGATCACGTATACCACGGAGACACCGAACTATACCGCACCTGAGCTAGTTTATGCTACACAAAGGAGTATGGGTAATATGTCTGATAACTACAATCTGACTTGGATACTTCCCGTCGATTCTGGGTTTTATTACAAGCTCAGGCTCCATTTTTGCAACATTATACCACAATACACGAAAAGAGGTCAAGTGGTATTTAGGATTTTCATTAATAATCAAACGGCTGAGGACGAGGCTGATCTATTCCACTGGACTCAAGGTAGCGGGTATGCGGTATTCAAGGATTACGTTGTGTTTGTTTACGATCCAGATGGCCGCCGAAGCAAGCAAGATTTGTGGCTCGCGATGCATCCCAACAGTCGAGCATCTGAACGACATGGGGGATGGTTATTTAAATGGTCTGGAAGTTTTCAAGTTGAGCATTGCTGGTAATCTTTCAAGCCCGAACCCAGAAATTAGCCCTACAACCTCAAGGCCAATCCCGGTAGCGCCGATAGCACGGAACAGGAGGAACGCTCCTCCATATGCCGCCATAGGTGGAGGCATTGGAGGAGGGTTGGTATTGTTTTTTGTTCTAATTCTTATAGTTTTATGGTGGCGAAGGCGGATTAAACGCTTTAGCACCGCTGAAGAAACAAAGCCGTCAGCGCTACCACTGCCACTGCCACCGCTGCCATCAGATCGCTGCCGGCATTTTTCACTTATAGAAGTGAAAGAATTAACCGATGACTTTTATGATGATCGAGTTATAGGCAAGGGAGGGTTTGGTCAGGTGTACAGAGGCTGCATCGACAACGGTACAACCACCGTCGCGATCAAAAGGCTCAACTCATCTTCCAAGCAAGGTTTTCACGAATTCCAGACAGAAATAAGGATGCTATCGAGAACACGCCATGGCCATCTAGTGTCCCTGATAGGATACTGTGACGAGGATGGGGAGATGATACTGGTGTACGAGTACATGACTCACGGTACTCTACGGGAACATCTATACAACACGAACAACCCTCATTTATCATGGAAAAAAAGTCTCCATATTTGCATTGGTGCGGCCAGAGGGTTGCATTATCTCCACACGGGTGGAAACCGTGCAATAATTCATCGGGATGTCAAGTCCACAAACATCTTACTCGATAAAAATTGGGTTGCTAAGGTGTCTGATTTTGGTTTGTCAAAGCTAGGACCCAGAGACCAAGCACAAAACCACGTTAGCACGATGGTGAAGGGTACCATCGGCTACTTGGATCCTGAATATTACCGAACACGAAAACTCACGGACAAATCTGACGTATACTCCTTCGGGGTCGTGTTGCTGGAAGTGTTATGTGCAAGACCTGTTATCAGTCAAAAGCTGCCAGACGAACAGGTGAATTTGGCACAATGGGGAAAGTCTCGTTATCAAATGGGGACCTTGCATAAAATCGTTGATCCGAAAGTAAGTGGTGAGATTGCACCCAAGTGCTTAAGGAAATTCGGAGAGGTCGCACATAGTTGCCTGCAAGATAAAGGAAACGAGCGTCCAGTTATGGAGGATGTAGTTGGGGGACTAGAGTTTGCATTGCAGCTACAAGAAGCAGATGAGGAAACGGACAGCACGCTTGGTGAGGGCATGTTAGAAGATCAAGAATTTTCGATTTTCATGGAAGGAGAGCCAACCACAGCTGACGAATCTATGTTAACTGGATCAACTGGAGCGGCAATAAGACATGGCACATCGTCGATTGATAGTGTCAACGAATCAGAAACAGTTAACACCGACATGGCGGAGCCAACAGGAAGCTGATATAATTTGTCGGATGTTTATAGCCACCAATGCAATAGATGAGCAATCTTCCATAAGAGATATGTGGGGAAGGCCACGGGTGGTAAGGTGTTTTCGTCTAAGATAGTTCTCAGTCAATTGTGTTACCCTAAGGATTTTAATTTTGATAATTGTGTGATTAAGTTATCTAACTTGGATGACTCTTTTCATTTACGAATTGAGGTTCAATAGGATAGAATGAACATAATTCAAACAATTATCATATCACTCATGAATGAATGTGTGTATATATTATATAATTTACAATTATCATATCACTCATGAATGAATATGTGTGTATATATATAAAATTAAATATGTGATATACAAACTTGTCACCTTAAGACACGCTTTGATGAATATTGTAGCCTTGACATGACTCATGAGGTTTGAGTCTTGCTCTAACTGTCTTGTCGCGTCTCATTCTCATACCATTTAGAGCTTTGACGAAAAAGCGTAAAAAGTCACATTACGCGAGAATGCATGGTATTGAACATATTAATCTCTCTAATTAGATGTCTATGCAACAATTCTCACACAGAAAAAGCAACTTTGGCAATCGTAACTTATCTACTAGACCCTATATGCAACAATAATTTGACACAAACCATCAAACAGTTACAGTGCATGCACACACTACTCTATCTTATCAGAGAAGACTGACTAGGTAATCCCTGTTCAACGAGTAACATTCTACCAGAGCCAAGAAAAACAAGAACTATCATGTTTCGAAAATGAAGTAGCACTCGAAAACTGTATTCCGTTTAAAGTGATTCGATTGTCACCTATGTTTGACGTTGGCATTTCCTGCAAATAAAATGGACCCAGATGTAGTTTTACTTCCAAACATGTAACTACGGACAGCAAAATGAAATTTTCAATTCGTCTAGGGATCAGATTGCTTCGCGAACCAACTAGATATCAAACCTACAAGCCCAGCCCTGTCCACCTATCATATACAACTCTACAAGTACAGTTTGGCATCCAAATATGCATTACAAAAGCCAGTGTCCGGTAGTTACTCCTCTACCCTCCAGACTACATATTCTATAGACTGATAAACCATTGAATTTGGCAAATAACAATTCCAGCAAAAATGCATTAAAACAAGCAGACATTAGACACATTAATTCCTCATATGGGATACTACTTTGCTTTGGGACAATTACTCAATTAGAAGTAAAAAATAAAAGCATCTATGACAATAATAACTCATCCATATGCAACAATTCTGTGACACAAAACATCAAACACCTAGAGTGCATAAGCACTACACCCCCTAAAATTCCCTAAATTACCTCCGATACATGCAAGAAACAGAAAATTGATCACCAGTCAGAACGAGTATCAAGAAAATAGTAAACATATGAAGACGCAAATAACACATAGGATTATCATCAACAAAGCTATTGTGATGCGTCGATCTTACCAAATATTCGTAGCGATATAATTCAATAGCAAAATGTTGAAAAGCAGGATGAATCATTTGCGCACCTTTGAGAGAAGAGGCTCGCCTGAGGAATTTTCCGGTAATCGACCTTGGCCCGTCGACGTTAATGAATCGGAGCAGCGGTTGCCTTCTCATAAATAGCTAGCACTCTCATATAAACCCGCCTCTAATAGAGTAACCGGATGTCATATGTTAGTGCTCCGGTTTCTGATTTTTCTCACCTAAACATATACTTCGACCTTTTTATGTTATCAATTCATTTATATTTATGTGTAATTTCTTTACACAATCATGCCACATTTTTTTGCCTATTAAATATACATACTTACCTTATGATTATCTTTAACGTAAAAACGACTATAGTTAATTTCAAGAATTCTTGAAAATTTAAAGATTTTATCTTTTTAATTTTCAAATACTTTTAACAAGGGGTTTTTTTTACGTTAAAAATTCTTGAAATATTTGTTAAGAATATTTGACAAGCAGGGAAGGGAAACAATGATTAGGGTCATCTATGAAACACCTAACGGATAAGCGCTTATCGGTAAGAGTCACACTACTCTCACTTATTTTATTGGCTAACACCTCCTAGGCACTTATACTGAGCAAGGGGTTGTTTGATAGTTGTTGAATGGTTTGGTGTTGTATGATTAAGTGGTCAAAATGATTAAGGGCTTGTTTGGTTGGTTTTCCATTAAGTTCTATATACATAAAGTTGTCTATGTGGATTAATTTGTCTATATAAACGTGGAAGACTTTTGTTGGGAGAAAATTTTCATTGATGAATAGAACTTGTTTTTTAATTGGGAGTGAAAAATTTAGAAAAACTTTGCATTTTGCATAACCC
>LUCG01104297.1:0-21573 GCA_001633085.1 Carthamus tinctorius
TCTTGGAGAAGTCAATAAGTTAAAATGGAGTTTCATACCTCAATCCCAAACACCCTCTTAATAATAACATAGTTATGTTTTTTGGTCCCTCTAGTTTGTTAAATATGGCTACTTTTGTCCTCCTAGTTTTGAATTTATGTTTTTTTTGTGATCTTGGTTTGTAATTTGTTTCACTTTTTGTCCACTTTATTAATGAGTTAATTTGTTATGTTAGGGGTACGTAGCATTTTTATCAAATTTTCTATTAAAAGTAATAATATATTTATATTATGTTATGTTATATAGGCATGTATATATGTATGTGTGTGTTGTTTTATGATCTTTGTATTTCACACTCTTTTGATTTCATTTGTGGTATTGTTCTTTTTCCATCTTTGAAAACTTGTAAACAACTCTCAGTTTCTATTGGTTTCCACTTCAACTATTCTGCATATCCTATTCCATCTTCGACTAGGTCTACTTTGATGGTTTATTGAGCTATAGTCTGATTCGATTGTAGGTGCAAGAGTCGAGTTCTAAATGTGGTTCTTTAAAAAAAATATTATTATTTTTTGAAGATATATATGATGTATCCATGGTTCAATTCTAGACATGTATAATAGTTATGGCTAATAGAGTTTATCATGGCTGAATTCTTGCAACCATAATTTTGCAGGATATAAGCTTAAAGAGTGGTTTGTTATGTTCCCATCCTAGATGCAATTATTCAACAGAATAGAATCCTGAATCCAATGAAGTTGATAGAAATATTATGTGATAAACCAAAAATAATTTGTCAAATTTAGTCTCTGAAAAAATGAAGGTTTGTCTTCCTTCCACACCCACCCAATCCTTCGGAACACCCATACTCGTACTCCCATAATCAACTCCATCTCGGGTAGCATAATATGGACGAAAAACTCCCCCTTTCCACCTTCATCACCATGTTTCATCTATCAAACAAACCATATAGTCATGCCAAATGGACATTATCAACACGCCAACCAAAAGAATTGCGAATTTCCCAAGTTTTGGAGCAATTTCGTGGTTTGAAATCAAGAAATTAGACGTGATAATCAAGACTCATTTGAAATTTAAGATGAAATATGATGGCATTCGCCTCTGAAAAGGAAGAAAGAAGAGCCTTTAGGTTTTCAAAGGACATCCTCAAACAGAAGCTTCCCTCCAACTCCACAAAAATGTGGTTTCTAATTCACTAAAAATTGTTGAAATTTACTCGTAGGATGGAAGGGGGTATGTTCTTAGTTCGAGTTTGGTGTAACAACGGATATATGTACAAGGATGAGATGGAAGGGTGTATGGGGGTTAGAGCGGTGGTAAGAAAGCGAAGAAGAGACAACAGTGGAAGGAGGGAAATCAAGAGGACTAGCGACACCGAACTAATCGGAGATTAACCTCCACAATGTCAGGTGACAGAGGAAAGGATGGTTAGTTTTTACTTTATGTTTATAAATGGTATTAAATTACTTGTATTGACGTTTTAGTAACATGTATATTTATACATTATACAATAGAAAATTAGGAAAAATAAAAGAGGCTAAGAAGACCAAGCTACCCCTGACTAAATGGACTATACATACATACTAACAAAGTTAATCCATGGAAAGTGATTGCAAATCAAAAAGACAAAGAAACGTGGTTTTTAAACCACAAGGACCAAAATAGCAAGTTTTAACAAACCACAAGGATGAAACTAGTTCACTCAATTATATGTTGACACGTCATGAAAACGTCAGGAGGTGGGCCTACGATGACATCATCATCTCATTATAATTTCAATTCTTTGAAAAGAAAAAGAAAATCTAAACAAAAGAGATTTTTGAGCATTTTAGGATAATTTTTTATTTTAAAATAAACTGAAAATTTGCTTAAGAAAGGTAAATAATATTCTATTGGGGTTCGTTGTATCTGGCGCTTTTTTTTTTAGAATCCTGTAATTAATGGGGGGCCTCTCTAAAAACTAGTGTATCGTGTTATTTTTTTATTTTTTTTTATAACGTTTATCTGGGCTTTGCCCATACTATATTCTTGGTAATTTTTATCAAAAGCTAAAGAATGCTCTTCTGAAATTAATACTCAGTGGCTCCTGGTTGCTCATTTTCAGATTCGAACTTAGGTTGGTTGTTACACTTTCCATAAACCTTAACCGGTAGGCTACCCCATTGGGGTTGTATAGTGTTATTTAATACGATATTTTTTAGAATTCTTTAATATGTACTATCTATTTGTTTTATAATTTATTTGTACGTATGTATTCAGTTCATAATATGAAGTTTTCTGATAAATTTAAGAAACAAAATGTATATGTAAAAAAAATTCACATTATAAATTGCATGCATGTGAAACAAACACATGTTAATAAATACATTAAATACAATAGTTATAAGAAAATAAATCATATGAAACAAAACTTTAATATAGAAGTTATAGATCTCATAAATTTTGGCTGTGTTTGGTAAAAATAAGCTAGCTTATAAGCTAATCCATCCAAACATGTACCATAAGCTAGCTTATTTAAACGAACTTGGGTAGCTTTTTTTCCAAATATATTCTTATTAATATTACTTATTATACCACAAGATACTTTTTTTGGTTATTTTACATACTTATAAGGCTATGCGTACCCAACCCTTCCAACCCCACTGGCACATCAGCTTCCACGTCAGCTTTTTTCCAACCCCACAATTAACCCTCTCAAACTCTCTTATTAGTACCCAACCCTCTCACACACCCCACACACACAACACACACACGCAAAGCAGTGTGGCCAAGCCGCTTCTCCCCCAGCCCGTCCAACCCGCCGAAGCCGGCGGCTTCCAACCCATCGAACCCAGGCGCCGTTACGCACGGTCTAAGCTAGTTTTTACCAAACATAATTTATTCATAGCTAGTTTATTAGTCAACAACTAATTTATCACCTAGTTTGCCAAACACAAGCTTTGTAGTTTTCAAATAATTACAGTTCTTGTATTGTTAATTGAATATTTACCTATTATTTTCTTTCTTATAAACATCAATTTCAACACTTATATTCACATTTTTAACATATACTTTAATTTGATTGTGATAAAAATACATATATACTATAACTAATACATTTTATTATTATTCCAACACTGAAATTAAATGGTTAGATAAGAAAAAATAAAATAATTATTTAATTGAAAAAATAACACACGGTTTACCAAATGCTTATCCGAATAAGTGTTTACCAACAAAATTCAACACTATCACTTACTTACTCGATAATATTCTAGTCCACAAAAACGATATTGTATGCAACAATTTACCCGATAAGCGTTAATCATTGTAAGAGACAATGACACTCACTTACTGGATGAGACTCTCTTCCTTGTCTTCGCTCTTACTGAGGCAAGATTCTTGATCATTATCATATGTTTTTGATAAAATAATATGACTTGATAGGTGCTTACCCAGATAAAAAATATTTAGTAAACGACTCCTTAGAAAGGTTGATAGAAAAATGAGAAATTCGGTTGACCTTGACCTGATATCTGTTATTAGTGTTGGAACCGAGAGCCAATAAGCCATCACAAATTTGTTGTGCCCAGATAACGACATGATAATGATACCATTCATCTTTATCTTGAAATAAATAACTAAATCGGACCCAAAATGATAAATTTTTGCTCAACACTTTTTGGCTATATTTTAAAGAAAATGTTTTTTTTATGAACCATTATTATGTGCTTTACTTTTTAATGATAACACATGGTATTTTATTAGTAGTTTAAAACAAAAGGGTTAAAGAACGCATTTAATCCCAATGGCACAGCCTACCGTTTAAAGGTTGTGGAATGTGTAACAACCAACCCAAGTTCGAATGGCCACTGAGTATTAGGCTGTGTTTGGCAAACATAAGCTAGTTGATAAGCTAGCTTATAAGCTAGTCCATCCAAACATTTACCAGAAGCTAGCTTATAAACTAGCTTTTTGAAACGCTACTTTAAGTAGCTTATGAGGAGCTTTTTGTAGCTGTTTCCAATTATACCCTTATTAATATTAATTATTAAATTCAAAGATACTCTTTTTGGTCATTTTACATACTCTTAAGCTAGTTTTTGCCAAACATAATTTATTCATAAGCTAGCTTATCAGCTACTAGCAAGCTTATCAATCAACAGCTAGCTTATCAGCTACTAACAAGCTTATCAATCAACAGCTAGCTTATCAACTATCAGCTAGCTTATAAGCTAGTCCATCCAAACATAGCCTTAATCCCAAGAAAGTATGCTTTAGGATGTAATATGGGCAAAGCCCAAAAAAGGTTAAAGCTCCAATCCAGTTTCGAGGATTGACTTGGATTATGTTTGTATGAAATGGTATTTCATATCTTAAAACGTTGGTATGAAATGGTATTTCATATGATTTTGTAACATTTATATATAATATTTTTTAAATAGAGTAAAAACAATTAGTTTGCAATAATTAATTAATAAAAAAATAATCTAATTATATTCGTAATCATTTATAATATGTTTTTATAAATTATTTATAGAAAAAAATAGAATTTAATTTCATTCTAAATCCGTTAAATCAAACACATAAATTTCAAACCCTTCCATATAGTTTAAATCACTCAAAACCATTTCATTAAATCAAATAGCACTAAAATACATGGAATTGGAACTCATTTAACTTAACAAGCAAAGCTTTATGACACCAATGTTCAACCCAGCTCGTCCGAAAACTCGATTCAACTTTTCAAGTCGAGCCGACCCAAGCCATTCAGGCATACCTTTTTTCGAGCCAAACATGCTCATATATTAATTAATCATACAGTAAAAAGATAAAAGTTATCGGGCTCAAGCCGATAAACGAGTCAATTGATCACAAGTTTGAACCTATAGACAAAAGCATCGAGCTCAAGCTCAAACCTAGTATTACTTTTTTGAGTTAACCTTGATTAATCTATTACCCGGCTCGTTTACACCCCTACTCCAAATTCCCAAACAACTATCAGAAGTATCGTTGTATTTTTCATTTTTGTTGGATTGTCAACAAAACTTCAGAAACATGTCCAGAGCACCCCAAACACCACTACGACGATTATCTTGGGAAGAAAATCACAATGCCCTAGAGCTAGATGGTACCCGGATTTGAACCTAGGACCTCACTTGATATCATGAAGGGACTTGAATAACAAGGTGAGTGCAAAACAAGGTTTAGAAAAGCCATCGAGTAGGTTTCCATTGTGGTAAAACGTGCGACTTCTTAGGCAGACTAGCTTGAATTCCCCATCTGCATTCTTAGGACAAGGGATGATCTAAACAGGTTGGAGACGGGGAGACCTTAGAAAAAAATATGGTGGTTCAATAGCACGGGAAAAACTGTAGCCAAATAACCAAGTTAAAACAGAACAAAACAACCATTTTCAAGAGTCAATGAACAGAATTCGATAGTAGCTATTCGCCCAGAGACTGCAGTCCGAAGAACACAAAAGAGGGTGCAACTAACTGCAAACTGAGCAACATGTTGGCGATTTTAGTGTCATGTGATTTACTTGAGATCAATGTGATAAGGCCGACACAATATGAGTTAAGAGGTGCAAAGTGCACACTCACAAATGTTGCCTCTATCACCTTAAATCGCCATAAGACAAGAGGGGTCAAGGGGTTAGAACCAGTCGCCCACTTAGGGGGTCCTAAACACAGCTCCCCTAGCGGGGTCCAAGGGGCAGGCCCCCACAGTGGTGGTCCCACTATGTACTTCAAGAAGAGGTTCACTAAGGAATTTCAAGTTTCAGGGCATTCTGGACGGATTTTAAAAAATATGATAACATTCTTGAAATGGTTCCAAGACTTGGGGAAAATTTGCCCAAGTATGGTTCAGATCCTGTGTTAGCCAACCTGCATCTTTGCTCATAATCCTAAAGGTCGTGTGTCCAAGATCTTCTGATAATGAATGAATCTATGATCTTGACTTCACCAATGGAGACTCAACAACATGACTCCTATATGTGTTTGTGAACATGTAGGAGCTATAAACAAATTCAACTACAAGTTAATGAATTTTTTGCAGGGAAGGCACTGCAGGATAAAACTCAGCCAGTATTTCACAAGTATAGTTATAAACAAAGACACAAAAGGCCACACAACACTAACTAGTCAAAATAATCTGATGGACAAATTGATATTCCAGTCATTAATGGAAACAACAATTGCAGATACGCATTGTAAGGGCCGTTTGGTGTAATAAAGATTTAGAGAATACTGAAGGCGTTCTAATTAAGCTATAATATGGATTAGGAGGTGCAGAGAGCAGGCATGTATAAGCTAAACTTGAACCTGGGATTGTCATACAGTTGAGGGGATTTACACCCGTGCAAGGTCAAAACCTATTGGGTATGCCGTATGCACACCAAAACATAAAAAGATATGCATGAGGATCTGAAACTGAAGCTGTTGCATTCAGCTTCGGTGTCTATCACTCTATCTTCAGCATCTGAGGGCTTCAGTGAATAGGACCGGTGCTTAGCTTCAGTGTGTGAGCTTCAGGGCACTATCGCCGGTAGGAGCTCTCACTAACGCTAAATGCTCCTAATTGTTATTTAACCTCTAATAAGTCATAACTACCTTTAAAGGTATTTTCAGTCTAGTTTGTGCCTTTGTGGATATGAATAGGACAAACTTTCGGTCTCATTTCTGGTTACAAAAAAAAACAAGATCTTTGTCTTGCTAGTAGGGTTGAAATGTAATTGATGCAAAGTGTTCTACAAATGATCCAAGATTCTATCCGAACCTAATTCCATTGATTCTTCACAACACCCTAAATTTTCTAACAGGCATAAATGAGATTTGCCATTGGAAAGTTTTCGGCAGATGGTACAAGGATGCATAGAGGCTTTCACTGTAGAAAGAGCATGAAGGTGCTTTGTCTTCATGTCTCATCCCACATGGGTGGCTGTTGCAAGTAAGGCTTCATGCATATGAATATTCGAATGTTCTCTCCAGCCAAGGAAACCAACTATTAACAGCCCAAGAAAATGTCATCTCATCTACCAGACATGATTTATGCTCATACTAACCATGAAGGAATCAGAAGAGAAAGTCATACAAAGTAGGAAGGAAACAAATGCAAGCAAGCAAATCAGCTTCTATTGTTTACAAGCATTGATAAAATTTAGTTCAGCATTTCAATAAAGGAGAGTTGTAAGGATATCTCCACTTCCTACCACAAATCCTCTTAAACTTATGATCATGTTAAAAAGATTGCAATTCTTACCTACGTTACAGCAAAAAGTCCAATAACTGAGCGCCAAATCGAGTATTGTTCAGTTTCAGATTCAATCAAAATATCAAGTGACAAACTAAAGGACTAAAAAGTATATAGGATTCCATCCGAATTTCAAAAGACAGGCAGCAGAAATAAAAAAAACCTCAACGCGAATACAAGAAAACTTTTATAAAAACAAAAAAGCAAGAACAATCATTAGGGATCCACCAACCTTCATCATAAGTCAAGTAGAAAGAGTCTGCAGCTTCCTCAGTCGTTTGATGGCAGCAGAGGTGGTCTTCATCACCTTTCGAACCTTCTTCTTCTTCACTCTTTTTACCGCAGGTGGCATCTCTCTAATTGGTCCAGGGGGTACTCCTTTCTTTAGAGCACTGCCTCGAGGGGTGACAGATGGCGGGATTCTGAGACTTTGAGGAGGCAGTGGGCTCTGTGGCTTCCATACCAAGTTATTCTTGATTGAAAATCTGACTTTTTTCGCACTCTTCTCACCGCTCTTCATGGCAGTTGCTCCTTGTTCACTGAGGTCAGCATTTTGAGACTCTCGAGCATCAGCACTCCTCACTCTCTTTCTCTTTCTTGGAACTTTAACGTTTGAGATAGTTGTTGATAAATCAGGCAAGCTTGATTCACCGTCTTTATCCAAACCCTCTTCTTCAGCTACCTTCTGAAACTCCATCTGAAGATTTGATTTGAAGAGCTCACTAAAAGTTACATCGTCCCCATCACTAATTATTCCATTGCTTACGCTCTCCCCATTAGCAATAACCTCATTGCCATCATCACTTTCGATCACCATTTGGTGTTTTTGACTATCTGAACCCGCTTTGGCCTTCTTCTTCTTCTTCTTTTTCTTTGACTTCTTGGATCCATCGTCAACATTTTCAGGAGCTTCCAATTGCAAACCAGAGCTAATAGGTACCAAATCAGGAACCTCTTCATCACCATTATCAACTTGGACAGCAGGAAATGAAACTTCAATACCAGAAATTTCCATATCCTTCTCCAACTTCAAAAACTCCTTCTGCAAACCAAACAAAACCTTCCTGTTCCCTTGAAAACAATCACTAGATGATCCCAATTCATAAAACTTGGCTGCAAACCCCATCTTTAACGCTATTGTACCCAAATACACAACCTCACCATCCTCTACATCATCTTCACCATTTTTCTTCTTCTCAAGCAAACTTTTCCCCATACACAACAAAGGCTCAAAAACACTACTCCTAATCTTACCAACCAACACCTTATCTTGACAACTACTAGCAACACTAAACAAAGGCTTAAAAAGAATCTCATATATTTCACCACTCAGAGGCAAATAACCCTTGATCTCTTCCAGAAAAACCGAAACTATATGATAATTCACACCATTTCCTAAAAACTTCTTCTCATTAGCCAACAACGACTTCTCTTCGAAGATATCCATCACTCGCCGACTCAATTCAACATCCCACGAATTCTTTTTAAGCAACTGAAAACTGGAATTCACGAATCGACGTATAAGCAGATAAAACTTGTCTAACCTGAGCACATCGATGCCCGACCATTCACGGCGGAGCGTGGTGAAGAACACGGAGAGGTAATGGAGCGAAAGAGGGAGGTCCAGGGTAAGCAGCATGTACGCGAGCCGGTCGATGAGATTCGCTTGCACGGGAGCCTTATCGGCGTGCCATACGCAGTAGAAGAGTCCTTTCCAGAGCTTCTTCATCTCGTCATCGGAGATTTGGAGCTGCGTTGGAAGCCAACTGGTGAGTTCTCGGAGAGCTTTTGACCTAGCGGAGGTGTTGCAGGAAGCTAGGCTTCTTATGAGTAAGAGAGATTGCGGCGGCGCTGCGGCATTTGACGACGGATCTGCGACGGTGGATTGGGTGGCACCGGCCGGTTCTACCTCCATTCTCCGGCGGTCGATTGGCGATGGTGAAAACCCTAATTTTGCTGTAACCCTATATTGGAAGAAGTGGCGTTTTGACGATGTTAGCGTATGAACCCTGCATATTTGAATCCAAATTATTATGTCTAAATTACATAAACAGTCCCTATACTTTAATTGTATATCAATTTCAGTCCTCTATTTATTTAAGTCACTTATGAGTGCCACAGCAGGGAGTCTGGCTCAAAAGAATAATATCAGATTCGAGCTCTTCTAATTTTGTTACAAAACAGAACTCGAGTTGGGGTTATTCTTTTCATAAGTTTTTGTTACGTGTTATGAGCTGAAATCCAGATTTTGTGAGTTTGTTTACGGGTTTGAATTTGAGATCGATTAACTCGTTTATCGAGTTGAGCTCTATGATTTATATATTTTGATCATGTTTGATTTTTTTATATTTTAATTACTATAAGCATATGAACATGTTTGATTTAAAATTGTGTGTTTGCATGGCTCGTCTCGACTTGAACATTTTATTAAGCTTGAGAATGAGTCGAATTAAAAATTGATGTTATGGAGTTAGATTCATTAAGTTAAGCAAGTATTATTTTATGTTTGAGATCAAATTAAGCTTGAGACATTAACCAAGTTTAAAGTATAAAAATATAAAAGTGCACAATTATTTAAAGCAATCATGCAATTATTATTTATTAACTTATGGAAGTTAATATATGATAATGGTGTCTATCCATTTCAAGTCATATACACAATATTATCATGTTTGTTTGTTTTCAATGTTTACTTATTAATTAGTAAACTACAAAAGTTATCCATATAGTTTCATAAAAATCCTAACTTTTGACATTTGACTTTTGAAAATATACCATCTATTTACGTTTCTACTTTGTCTAGGATTGTGACTTATCTCCATTTTAAATGTCTTGCTTATTGTAGTCATTTAGGGGACATTTTGATCACTTGTCCATCCAATCTCTTGCTCCACCTCTCTTACCGACCACAACAAAACTTGTGCCTTCGCATCTTCCACCGTGTACCGTCCTAGAAAAAAGAGCATATGCCCAATTTGTATTCAACCTACTTGCATGTATGATAAGTTTGTCTTTTGGTTTTGAATCCAACTTAAGATGAAATGGACAATTTGAAGCTACTACAAAAGAAGAAGGTTGGTGGTCACCAGCCAAAAAAGCTATGACAAAAGCAAAAACTAACAAGTAAGAGTTAGATTTAAACGCAAGTAAATTGGATTCACAAAAACATATTTGATAAGAAGGACTAACAAAACATATGTCTTGCTTCATGTTTGTATCTTAGCTTGTTTTTGTTTTTTCAAAGATGTACCATTTTTGAGTTAATTGATTTGATTCAGTTTGACTTGGATTGATATCAAGAGATATGCATAAGCATGATCGTTGATTGGTGGTTTTCGATGCAAAAGTGACAATTGAAGTAGAGGGCAATGGTTTTGATTAGAGGTGTAAATCGAGCTCGGCTCATTTCGAGCCTTATGTATCGAGCTCGAGCTCGTCAAGAATTTAGCAGCCTCTTGCTCGACGCATTTGTCAGACAAGTCTAAACGAGCCTAAGCTCGGCTCGAGCTTAACTCATGTATCTATAAATCAATGTTTAATATTTTCTTAGTATTTATTATAGAGGGAAGTTCATTTGTAAACTCAAAAAAAGATGTAAACTCATGTTTGCATATGTAAATCAATGAAAAATCTTTTGTGGAGTTGTTTAATATGATGAAAATGTTTCATATACTAAATTTTTTAATGAAANTTTACGTAGAAATGAAAATGTTTCACATGAATAAGGAAAAAGTTTTATATGAATAAAAAACACCGAAATATGAAACAATTTCATCAAAAATTGAAGTTTATGAAACATTTTCATCATATTAAACAACTCCATGAACCAATTTCATTGATTTTATCTATGCAACCATGAGTTTACATGGTTTACACCTTTTTTCGGGTTTACAAATGAACTTCCCTCATTATATATACGAGTCTCAATTAATATATATATATATATATAGGGGTCGTATCCGTTGCAAACCAGATAGTTTGTACAAACTATACAAACCAATCTCGACCATACATCTAGATGATCAATGGTGTGGATTAATTCAATTCTTAAATCTTCTCTCAACCACATTTGAAAAGCACCTAAAAATAGGAGATAAACAAAATCAATGGTTAAGATTATGTTTGTAGAGTTTGTACAAACTACTCAGTTTGTATTTGATACTTCCCCTATATGTATATGTGTGTGTATATATATATATATATAGAGAGAGAGAGAGAGAAAGGTTCATGCGAGAAACATAGCTTTTTAAGAAAAAACGATGAGCGATCTTAGCCACTCATCCGGCCAACAAAGAAGGTTTTGACCGTGGTCCCCCCCTTAATAATCTCTACCCTCCCATGAATCGCGTCAATCCTCCGTGATCACGTCCACCGTAACCGAAGATTTGTGGCTGAGATTGCTCCTCGTTTTTTCTTAAATTGACATGCTTCTCGTATGAACCTCCCTATATATATATATATTGAGACTCGTTTAGGCTTACGAGCATAATCATAAAGGCTCGATCTCAAGCTCATTTATTGAAGAAGCTTAAAATGAAGCTCGAGCTCGGCTCAGGCTCGTTCAATTTCAACTCGAATAGAGATTTAATGAGTTGATATCGAGTAGCCATGATAGAGGCATTGGTGTTAGCGGATGGAAGAAAGGTCAGTAGTTTGGTCGGTCAGTGGTCATCGTTGGTGTAGGGTGTAAGTGATAGTGTTGCGACTTGCGAGTGAGGAAATGATCTATCACACCATTTTCCCCCTAGATCATTTGATTAACCTATAAAACCAACGGTTATTCAATCATGAATCAGTCCAAAATTTATAAATGAGCGAGTTTCTAGTATTTATTTGATAATTTTTCTTAAAAAGTCTAAAATTACTAGCTTTTTTGAATATACACCGTAACGGACTTAGGCTATGCGTACCCGGCGAAGGAGGTTGGACGGGTTAGAAGTCGCCGGGCTCAACGGGCTCCGCTACGCCGGTAGTGGGTTCGACGGTTTCGACGTGGAGCGGTATGGTGAAGCCGATGGATACGTTGGAGAGGTTCCACAAAAAAAAAAACAAATTTTTTTCAAAATAACCGTTGCCAAATGGCTCTTTATTAAAAAAAAAATCCTTTTTTTAATTTTTTATTAAACCTTATATAAATAACCTTCTATCCTAACTTACACAACCCTGCATGACCACCTTCAGGGTATCGAATTGGATCGGGTTTTGGCGAAGAAAGCACGGCTTAAAACAAAACATAACTTTCAAGAAATATGTTGATGTCTATATCTGGGTAACTTTCAAGAAATATCTGGTTTGAGATTAGACGATTGAGGGTGAGATACATGACCTAACCCTAAGTCGATTTAAGATTAACCGGTTGGTGTCTATATCTAGGTAATTATTTCGACCGGTTTATTGTTATCTTGTTTAGATTTGAGCTTAAAAGGGTCTAACTCTTTAAGGTTAATTTGTTTAGATTCAACACCACCTTCGGGTATTACCATCCATTATCCAACATCATCAACACTCACAACTAACAACAAAGTATTTAGCTTTGATTTCAAATGAATTTCAGCCACTATAGTGCAAACCATGGAAGCATTCACCGTCTAATCCACGTCTGACGCCATTAAAGATCGTCGCTTGGGCAATAGTTGTCCTATTGATTTATGTTACATTTAACTGCTTTTTGTTGATTTATATCATATTTTTATAACATCAGCTCTCTCCCGCAACGCGGGGCTAAAAAACCTCGTTTGCTTACAAACAATAAGCAATACAATACGATGTATTTTCAAGCCTTTTCAAAAAGCAAAAATAAATTTAAAAAATCAACAGAATAACGTGATTCACAAAACAAAATCGACATTCTTTAAATTATCACAAAATAAACAACATCTACACGACAAATCCAACCTTCGTGGAAATTATGACATCATTCGGCAAGAAACTCATGGTTCCCACGTCAAAACGACTAGAAATTGCAAAGAAGTCGTGGTACACAAGGCTTTAAACGAAACCAAGTAAAAAAGAAACACGAAAATCTTGAAAATTGGGGGGAACCAGCCACCCCTTCGGACACGAACACAGAACAACCAGAATAACTCAACTAGTGAAGGCTAACCTGAAGCTACATTGGAAGTCAAGAACCACAACTTCATTCAACTTCGGGAGCCTTCTGAAGCCCTACCAAACGAGCATAATCGACCCACCTGTTTTAACATTTCCCAAGTTTGATCAAAAAGATCAACTTATAAAAACAACAAAAAGAAAGGCACATTGGCCCAGTGGTATCTGCGTTACCAGTAGAACCCAACCTCCCAAGTCCAAGACATCTCGCTTCAAACCACAGTGTGCATGGGTATTTTCCATATATAAATATTATACAGAGTAAATTACGTTTTTCGTCCCCTATGATTTTGAAACCATGATTTTCATCCACATAGTTTAAAATTCATTATTATTTTCGTCCTTATAATTTAAACTTGGTTGTCTTCTTCATCTCTATGGTTTACAATTTATTTCTAGTTTAGTCCTTCTTACTTAAAAGTGGTAATTAGCCTTAGGGACGAAAACATAAATGAATTGCAGACAAAAATCACATTTTTAATAAACCACAGAGACGAAAAATGTAATTTACTCTATTTATATACTTCAGACAAAAGGTCGATAAAACCAAATAAGCCACATATATCCCACTTGGAGGTGGGGTCTGAAAAGAGTCGGATGTATGCAAACCTGACATCTACCCCAAAGAGTAGAGCAACTGTTTAATTTAAGAAAACTACTTAATGAAGAAGTTGATGATTCTTACAATAATGAACCCAAGTATGTGTTTCCTGTTCGAACGACAAAGCAGGCTGCGCTCAGCATTAGCTTGTGTTGGTGTAACAATGGTTCCAGAAGCCGTTGTTCAATGACACCCGCCAGAATTTGGTACCTGTCCAACAGTTTTTGTTAAGTTTATTGTGTCCACGGAAAAGGGTAATCATGACTTCATTGGTTAGACGACTCGAAAGAGTTGGTTTTGAAGGTCCACATGCAATACCTTTTTGAATTCAAATCAACTTATTTCTTTTATTTTTTTTAGCTCTAGTTCGTTTTCATTAGAAAACTTGTCATGTGTGATTTATTTTAGCACAGAAGAACGAATATCGTCAATTTGGAAGTCAAGAAAACAACTTTTCTGACACTCGGAAGTTGAAAAAATGATTTGGGGATTAAAGTAGCTATATATATATATATATATATATAGTTGATGATTGAATCTTACCGGAGATTGCTAGAGACTGCCATATAAACACCGTATCCCACACTGGTGGATACGACGGGTATGTTCTCGAGCTCATCATCAGAAGATTTCTGAACAGCCTTTTTAGCATTTATCAGCGTATTCGTGACAACTGTGCCGATCTGGACACCATTTTCAAATCAATTAGAAAGCTCCATAATTTACAGAAATCAATCTATCACAAATGCAGAAGGATCGAGTTTTATGGTAAACTATTTAAGGGCTGTTTGGCTGGTTTTCCATAAAGCCTGTATGAATAAAGTTGTATGTGTGGATTAACCCGTTTGTATAGATTAGGAAGGTTTTTGTTTATGTAGGATTTTTCATTGATGGAAGTAGCATGTTTTTTTAATTGGGAGGGGTAAGTTTGGAAAAAAAATGGCTTTCTACGTAAAGTTGCCCCCTAGAAGCTTCCTGAATAAGCCACTTTCTATATCATTAAGCTACTACCAAACAATCATGTATAGTTGACCGAATAAGTTGTGATTCCAAACAGGCCCTTAGTCTTGCTTCCCTCTTATAAAGTTTGCTTATGATGGATATGACAGAACAAAAACTAGTTGTCACACGTTTAATGCAAACTGGGACAAGACAAGACTCAGTAAGACAGTGCACATATTTTTTGCCCACCAAAATAGGTTTAAAAAAAAAAAAAGATCAGACAAGATCGGTAAATTACTAAACTACTTATATCAAATTAAAACACCAAAACTTCCACAATTCTTTCACCTGTCTATCTCAGCGAGTTCCACCCAAACACCCCTTAGGGGCCTAGGAGATTATATGTGATGATAAGGCTTCCACAAGCACCATTTCTCATGAATGCAAGATTCAACCGGTAGTGAGATGAATTCGCATAACTTTAGCTAGGCAACTTTAACTAATTACGCTAGGTAAGATGGCACTAAGCATGATGACCATGGAACCATAGCCATATATATTTTGAATGATTGTTCGTTTGAAAATTTTATTTAACAGCAACAGTAACAAATGAAGCATATAGAGATACATACGAGTGATGATGCAGTGCCCACAGCAAAGAGCTTTGTCCCATTTCGCTGCAAAACAAATCCAGAAATTTTTCAGAGATGTCAACGTTTATCGGTTCCTCAGGCTTGCATGTTTTATATTTTTAAAAGACATTCATACCGCTATAGCACCCAGTCTCTGAAGTAACGAATATGATGCTCCACCCAGAGCAGTCTGAAAAACATATGAAAAGATCAGATAATTGGTGTGTGTGTGTATATATATATATATATAGACTTGGGATCATGTGAGACTCAACCGTATTCATGAGACCAAGTTTTTACACTTGAAACTTCACAGACAAACACTGTGAAGGAACCTTCACTGTTTTTGCTATGAATTATGAAAGTTCTGATTTTTTTTACCTTCATAGTGTTTTGTTATGAAGTTTCAAGTGTAAAATTACGGTCTCATGTGAACTTAACTATATATATTGGTAACCATGGGTGTCTAGGCCAACTTGTGTGCACCTCGACTAATCCCATGGGCCCTAAAGATAACAACTACAACAATCCTCACACGGGTGGCCCTAAGGAAACTCTAACCGGCGACCTATGGGAGGAGCCCCAAGGCCTAGCTATTATTTGCTAGTTGAGCTGTCACAACTGGCGTTTGAATAACTTTTAGACGTAGCAAAATTCAACATCAAAAGCATCACCTGGAAGGCATTATCGGGACAGTTGTAGAAGAACTTGGCAATACGTCCAGCATTGAGAGAGATGGGAGGTCGAAGAGATATGGTAGGTGCAGGAAGGTAAACAAGCATGAAATCTGCAATTACAGCCATCACCTGTGTGCACATATAGCAGATCGAAGTATCAATATCCAAGAAAACAACACAAGAGTTGCACCATTTGGCTCTGCAGTTAACAACTGACGGTTGATCCTCTTCATAGAAACCCATTTAAAAAATGCAAAATAAACACCATATTACTCTTTTGATTAGATTCACAAAACTATCTTATCTTCAAAATCTATAAAGTCACACTGAAAATTATAGGAATCAGAAGCAAACAGATGTGAGGTAAACTTAACACCCATCGGCTTTAAAGACACAAAACTTCACAGAATGTAGCAATTCACATACCACGTCCGCAAAAACAATTTCCAGCTCCTTGGAGAAATTTTCTTTCCGCTTTTCGTATTCTGCAGCTGTCTGGAGACATAAATCATATAAAAGATCACTATATGTTGATTTGATGAGAACGTTCTTTTATAGAAGTGAACAAGACAAAAATATATTTGACAGAATAAAACCAGAAATTGTTGTTTTAGGCCGCGTTTGGTACATAAGACAGGACAAGACGGGACAAAATCCACTGTCCCACATTAGGCGTGACATGGACAGAACAAGAATTCACTGTTCCAACTTCTTCCACGTTTTGCACGACATGGGACAGGGACAAAAACTGGGACAACGTGGGACGAAAAAGGCTTTTTCTTGAGACAAAACTAGAATATTACTAATCTGCCCTTGTTTGATATATAACCTTAATGTGATATTTGTTTTAATGGTCACTACCGCTAGTAGCAGCAGCTACCACCACCACTGGAGGTAGCCACCGGCAACCAACTCCACCTCCTCTTCTACTACAACAACCTCCTCCTCCACCTCCAACACCACTATCCACCATCTTCACGTCCTCCACAATCACTGTTGTCCACCAACCCACCACTGCCTCTACCTTAACAACCACCATCGGCCAGTCCTGTCCTGTCCAACCATGCCTGCCACCAAACACTACTAAAAGACTATAAACCAGATGAGCATATCCAAATTTTGGCCATTTGACTATAAACTAGACACGAATGTACTTTCCCGGATCAATTAACTTTTCTCAACTTCAGTTCATCAATCAACTTAACCCCTATAAGCATCCTATTAGAACACTTAAAAACATATCCGACGTCCTAAGAATCCGATTTTGTTGCAGTGACACCTTAACTAGATTACTCCAACTCACTCTTGTCTCTCTCTACACCACTCTCAGCTCCACCTATAATCACATGAATCCACAAAACCCCAATCCTCTCAAACAATTACCACATCTTTTCATTTTTATTCATAATCAAATCAAACACTGTTACAGAAAGAAACAATAAGCAACATTTAAGGGTTCCAACCAATTAACCAAGATGAGCTAATCTTCTCTTGAAATATTATCACAGAAATTAGTTTCATTGTTTTCATCGAAACCTAGTAAAATCTGTGTTCAACATTCCATAAAAAGAATCTTAATTTCAATTCTAATTTTAAATTCAAAAAATTTGCAGACTAGGTCATCCATGGGGGAATAATAATAATAATAATAACAATTAGCATACCTTGGTGAACATGCCGACACCGCATTCCATCCCAACCTTGGCCAGAAACAAATCATCAGCAAGCAAACGCTCCTTAAACCCTCCGAACTGAAGCAGCCACCTCAAAAACGGCGATTTCTCCATCTCCAGATACCTCTTCACTATGGATCCGGGTACCTTACCCGACCCGATTGCCGCCGCCAAATCCTTCGGCATACTCTCCAACGACCTCCCCACCTCCGCCAACACCATCAACGCCTCCTTCTCGTTTCCATCGCCGCCGCCGCCACCTCCACCTCCGCCGCCGCCGCCTCCACTATTCCCATTCCCAACACCACCGTCGTCTCCTCCTCCGCCGCCGCCGGAAAACGCAAACAATATCGGGAATCTCTCACGGCGGTGGTTCAAAGAAGAAGGCGTATGATGATGGTGGAGGGCTCCGCCGGTGGTGGTGGTACGGAGGGAAAGGGAAATTGGCGGCTGGAGAGACTGAATCGGAATGCAGGGGTTGAAATTGGATTGAGATTTCGAGGAGGATGTGAAACCCATGGCGGACATCGCCGCCGCCGTGGCCATGGTGGTGGTGGAGGGGTTTATTGTTTGTTGGGCGTTAATTTCGGTGTTGAGAAAGAATGAGTTTGATGAGTTTGGTATAAGACGTAGGTTGCTTTAAATGTATTTACGAAGAAGAAAAAAGCCAAAATCTCACATCCGGAGATTTCGGAAGTTGGCAGCTGCCTAAAGTTGTGTCCGTCCCCCCCAACCAACAACCTTTGTCTTAATAACGACCTTTTTTTATTAAGTCTTACCTTAACTCGTTTTCGATGTTGTTTTCATCGATTTGGAGTTCTGATAATGATATGTGATCGTATCGAGTTATAAATATAATTGTTTCGCTTATGTTTCTTTAGTCTATGGGTGTAAATGAGTCGAGTTTTTATCGAGTAACTTGAACTCGAGCTCGGCTCGTTCGAGTCGAACCTTATCGAGCTACGAGATCGAACATTTAACGAGCCGAGCTCAAACTTGAACTTTTAAGAGTTTGGCTCGAGTTCTTATCAAGATTTTCGAGCCTTATATGGTATATCCATGGTTCTAAATAGCTCGTTATGGCGTCAAGGCTTGGGGTCGCGGCCACGTTAACCCGTATGGCTCCACTCTATGGCTTGACTTGCATTGTAACACGTTATGGCGCGTTACGCTGTGTTATGTCACGTTCCAACGAGTTGTTTTGTAAGGCTTGGGAGTATTTTTTATATATAACTTAAGGGATTAATGATAACTGTGTAAAAGACTTAAGACTTAAATAACATAAAAATAAAACATTAAGAGGGTGTTTGGGATTGCTTTTTGGGGTCCAAAAGTGCTTTTGGCCAAAAGTGTTTATTGACTTATGATGGTGGAACAAAGAGTTTTTAAAAAGTGTTTGGATTAGCTTTTGTAGTGGTAAAAGTCAGTAATTGAAGTTGTGGTGTTTGGCTTAGCTTATCAACTTTTTGAGAAGGTTTTTATCAAAAACACTTTTCCAAGAGAAAAAGCCAAGTATTGGGGCTTTTTGAAAGCTGCTTTTTCCTCCTNAAACAGGCTTTTTGGCTTATTGGCTTCTTGAGAAGCCAATAAGTCAATAAGTTGTTTTGAAAAGCAATCCCAAACACCCTCTAAGACTAAAACCATAAATAGGTAAATGCTTAATCTCCATCTCGTACATGGATAATTGAACATGAATTTTTTGAGGATTGAAGAAGGTTACTAGAGATTCATGACATTTAATCTCGATTTTGCACTTTTGATATCATTTTGTATAAGTTCTTTATAATTTGTATCAATGATAACTATGTACGAGTATGNTGAGTATGTTTGTATCACACCTTAGGGCACGCCTTGAAAAACGATTTGGCCTCGCCATAACTCGTAAAACTTGAGGCTTGACCTCGCCGCCACGCCACGCCTCAAGTCATTTAGAACCTTGGTATATACATATATTTGTATTTAAGGATGTTAATGTTCAAGAACTTGCAAATAATATTATGGTTGGGTTTTGTTATTCTTTTGGTCGGATTTTATCTATATCTTTGGTTATTGAATTTATTTTTTATGTAATTTCGAGTTTTTCGAGCCAAGCTCGAGTTATGATGTATCTTTTACGGGTCGAGCTTGAGCTTGAAGTATGAAAGCTCGTCGAGCTCAAGCTTAACATAAAGTCTCAAGCCAATCTAGAGCCTTGTCGAGCTCGAGCTCGGCCCAGCTCGTTTACACCGCAACTTTTGTCGGTAGGCCAAGAAGTAAGATGAATAGGCTGGCATCGTTTTTTTTTTAAACATGAACGAAGATGTGCGGTCAATACTTATTCGAGATTTTCTATTTATATATACATGAGTACTAATGTAGACGGGTTTGGATGAAGAAATCAACTTTGCTATGAACTTATATTGCTTTTTATTTCGCTAACATATCTTAAAATTCTTTAAAATATAACAAAAAGTTATAGATAAAAATAAAATTTAGAATTTTAAGAGGAAAGTATGTTCGAATAATTTTTATTTAGGTGTTATTTTAAAAAAACTTTTCATAATATGTATTTTGGAAAATGACATTTCAATAAATTAAATCCTGCATTTCTGCTAGAATCTTTTTAAAATGTACTTTAAAGAATGTCGGCTGATTGTGAAGCTCATAAAATTTGATATATGATATAATGCAAAAGAATAAATTAATACTATTCGAACAAAAAAAGGCTTATAGTATATTCTTTTTATTCTTTTTTATTATGTAGGAATATAAATTTTTTTGACCTCAATTAGGATATTTGATGCAAAATTCATTACTATTCAATGTTTGGGTTTTTATGACAAAGATAAGAGGAGATCTATATTTCTTGATCGACTCTAATTGAAAATCACAAGAGTTAAGGTTCATCGAGATGAAATTAATTTTCATGAGATGTTTATTGGATGGGTTAATCGGGTTAAAGGCTTTTGAACAACTCAATCTGATGTTGGCAGTCAATCCAACCAGAAGTGCTGCAACTTAACCAACCCAACTCGTTCGGGTTGATGAGTTTAGTCGGTTGTGTTTAAACAAAGTAAAATCCAAGATTGAGAACATAAAAATACATATAATATTCATTTGAAGCATGATCAATCACTCAAGAGAATATATACAACTTCATTAAGTATTTAAGGTATTACATATAACTTTTCAATAATGTTATCCTATGAGTTCCATTTTTCGTCATTGCCGGCTCATTTTTGGTAACTTATCAAGGTTCTAAATAGCGCAAGGCGTAACGTGGCGGCAAAATCAAGCCTCAAGCTTTAGAAGCCATGACGTGATCAACTGATCATGGCGTTTTTCAATGCATGACTTATGGTGGCAAATCTCTATATTATATATAATATTTTATACATAAGCATATGTTTTTCTGCTATTAATCAATAAATCAATGATAATAAACAATTTAAATTAAGGTATATATTAAAATCTAACAAATAAAACATTAAAATGGGAAGTAACATCAAATATCGTGTTACAAAAACCGCATATTACACCATGACGTGCCTTAGACGTAACGTGGTATAAACACAAGCCTTGAGCCACGGTATACCATGGCAGTTGTTGATGCAAGCTTTTTCGAACATTTTAATTTACACGTATTAAAGAGAATTACAAATAATTTTAAAATGGGTTTAGTTCCCCAAAATGTATCCAACTTGTCACCTTTTGCTATTGTATGT
>LUCG01104383.1:0-22783 GCA_001633085.1 Carthamus tinctorius
TAATCATACATGATTAACAACGTGCGCGACTTGCCCGTGACTTTAAGTCGCATGTAAGTCGCCTGCGTCCACTTTTTTCGTCGTCAGTACTTAATCATATATAATTTTGTATATAAAAAAAGTTTTTCTTAAAAAAACAGTTTTTCTTAAAAAGTTATATTTCTCGTTTGAACCTTTAAGTATAGATAATTATTACACTAGATATGGACTTACTGATATAAGTTTACACGCGTGACTCGGACACGAAGCGCCACCACAGTAGAGTATGTACCTATGTCTCTCACCATTCGTGTGGCCGCGAATATGCCTGACCTTTTGAGGTGCTATCATATGATTATGATATAAAAGTGTTTCGACGCTGATATGTGTAACTTGGGTGGTGAGACGGGTCTCCCCTACTGGCTCCAAGGATAAGGGATAATACGTGTAATGGACCCTTTATCTAAGTTCAATTGCATGCTTCAATTTTATATATATTTCTCTTATGCTTGGTACAACTCATTAGCCTCTTTTGGCCTAACACTTGTTTGGTGTCGATGTGTATCACAGGTGCTAGTGACCCGTTTCTAAGCAAGCGTAGAGGTCTAGGGTGAGTGTCGGGGAACATTTTTGGAAGCCGGTCTTCTAGACCATTGTTGGACCTTAGAGCGACAACTCTTTTGTAGTCTCCTTCCTAGCTAGGAACTAGATTAGTTGGTTGTCATTATTGAATTTATTTGATTATGGTCATGTAATTGCACAGATATATTATTGTTTCCCCTTTTTGGGAAGAACTCATGCCTTGACGTCTTTTTGTATACCATGGTTTTTGTTTTTGAAATATTTTTGTTAGCTCCGAATTTCAGGGTGTTACAACAAGTTAATTTTATAATATATCTTTTATAATGAAAAGTTGAGTAGTTTTGTAATTTTAATAATTTCAGTAATTTTTTTAATTGGTTTAAGTTTCTTTTCCTTTCATTTCCTTCCATTTCCTCCCACATTTGAAAGGAAAGTTTTGGAAGAAACTTAACATTATTTTTCTTCCGTTCCTTTCCTTTCTCTCCTAAAAAAGTTTCAAGAATATGAGTATCTTTTGCTTTCTTTCGCCTTCCGTCCATTTCATTTCTTTTGTAAAACGAGTTTCGAGAACACAACGTAAAGTGAACATAAAAATATAATAGGGGATATTTTTTTCCAAGATGTATCAAACTATACCCAAAAAGTTATTGTATGTATCCAACTACCAAAAATGTTTTTTTAATGTATCAAACATTTTTTTCCTATCGTGTTACAAACGACCGGTTCAACCGGTCACATGCAATTGGGGATGGTGGCCGGAGGTTCTAGGCGACGACGATGGTGGTTCTAGGTGGCGACGGTGGTGGTTCTCGACGGCAGTAGCGATGGTTCTGGGCGGTGACAATGGTTCTCGACGGCGACGGGTCTCGACGGTGATGTAATCGATAGATGGTTGCCGGTGGAGAGACGGTTGCCGGGTGATCTCTGACGATGGTTCCGTGTCTCCGTCGATGGTTTACCAGTTTCATCGGTAGCAAGTCATTTTGTAACAAGATAGAAAAAAAATTAAATGTTTGATACATCAAAAAAACATTTTAGATAGTTAGATACACACAATAACTTTTTAGGTATAGTTTAATACTCTCCTCATAATACATACAAAGGAATGATAGAAGCTTTGATTAGGTCATGAAGAGAGAATAACAATTATGAATCCAGCACGGTTAAATTGACAAAGCGAACCAACCCTCCCTTTGCACCCTCCTCCTTACCCTTCTTGAATCACAAAGGTAACAACTCTCTATCACTTGACTCCAAATCCAAATCCCCCCCATCTTCCTCAAAATTTCATGCATCCTTTCTCACTCTTGGATCGCCAACCCAGATAGAATGGTTGGAGATTATACGGCTTAAAATCCTGCTTTCCCTATCCCACCCAATTACCCCCTTCTTCCTCATTCTTGGATACACTCGTCTCCGCTTTCATCTTTGGTTAGAAACACCCCCCTTATTTTGTCTTTAATTTTATCACTACTTTGGTTTTAAGTTCCTAATTTGAGAAAGATTAGGAGAATTTTTTAGGGCATTTTTTGGGGGTTTAGAGGATGAGCATAATTTTGAAAGGGGTGTTTTAATTTATGATGCTAAAACTTTTTAGAATGCTAAATTGATCTGGTTTTATTATGTGTGTGTTGTAGCTGCTGCAATGATTAATGTTATGTTGTTAGCTTTTTTTTCCCCTTCTTTCTGAAACACCAGTGGATGCATATCAGTTTTAAAGTAAGATGAAATGACTGTTTGATTAGAGTCAAAGTGCATAATTATAATTTGCAAAGAGGTATCAACCATGCCTTTTCTTTCAGAAAGAATAGAGATTGATTACCTTTGAGACACAAAACAAGTAACTTCCAGTGTTTCTTATTGTTTGATTAAATGTGACAACTACTTTCAGAATTTATGACAAGTATCACAAATAAGAAAAATCTGGTGATGAGTTTTTTTTAAGAAATTCTCTATCAAGGTTTATGGTTAAAGTGGTAGGTTCGGGTTTTGACTCTCTAATAAGTCGTAACACGTCTTCTCTAGAATCGAAGGCTATATGTATCTTTAAGATGATTTTGTAAACAAACCATGTCTTTTTTTTTTGGGATCTCCTTTTGATGCCAGACCTATTTATACGACTGCTCTTATTGCTGGTAATTTGATTCTAGAAGATTAATGCTTTGTTTACCTGTATAGATGCTTATTATAGAATCCGTTATCACAAATCTAAGATAGATGTTTAAAAGATTTCAAATATGTTGTCAATTGTGTGCAGTACATCTTACTTTCTCATGGAGATGGTAAATTGATGGACAACAGCTGTTGATGCTGTATTAAGCACACTCTTCTTGGGTAGAGCATCTGATATGGTTCCTCGATTTTCAGCCTCTGGAACTCCTAACATTAGTGGAGATAGTATGGAAATTGATAGTGATACGTTTCATCACTCGGTAAGATAATCTTTCTATAATTGGCATCATGATGATGGTTCTCCCTAGCTAGTTTTTTTTTACTGTAACCCCAATGTATCATGCTCCGTGATTGCTGTGGCTGTCAATCTTCTCAATGTTCTTTAAAAGGTTCATCAGACGTTTTAGGTTCTCAAGGTAGGTGTCAGAAAGTTGATCTTGCGAATTAACATTTTGATTTGCTTATGGTATGTGTATGATATTTCTGTTGTAAAAGCACCATCTTCTACTGCTTAGAGGACTCATATGTAAGAAATTATGTTTATGTGCTCACACACCTTTCAATGCCCATTGTACTATCAGTTGTTTACTATATATCTACATGTTTTGTGAATGCATGTGTGTAGTCATATATGTATATGTGTGTTACTTCATTTTCAGTGTTGTATTACTTTTACATCATTGCTCGCTAACTTCAGTTTTATAATTACTTGTCTCCATATGACTTCAGCAAAATTATGGATGGTTTAGTTCTATTTTACATATACTTGATACTTTACAGGAGGTCGTTCCAAAGATGCTAGAGGCTGATGTAGAGTTATCTCGCCATCGCATATCTGTATTTCTTTCTACACATACTGCTTATGAGTTGCTTCCAGAATCTGGAAAGGTTTGATGTCTAGATGATCCTCATGGTCTTGTTGGCATATTGATACTACTGTCTTAGTTGTCGATGTTTACCCCTTGCTTTCTGTAGGTTGTTGCCTTGGATGTCTCACTACCTGTAAAGCAAGCTTTCCATATTCTCTATGAACAGGTAATGTTGCATGCATTATTTTTAGCGATGCTTCCACAGGCTATAAAATTGTTCAAGTTGTGTCTACTATTAAAAAGTAAATGCTTCATGGCTTGGCTCCAATTCATACCTTCGATATTTAGTACTTCTCATTTCCTTTTCCCATGTTTGGTGGAGAGTAGAGACCTACCTTCTCAATGAGTTTCCTGAAGCCAATGTGTTCGAGAAATGATAGTTATTGGGCATTGGAAGTGTCTTATGAGCATGCACTTGTTTCTGACAAAACTGTCTATTGCTTAAAAACGTGACATGTGTAACGTTGTGGTTGCATCTAATTCTATGAGGCATCTATTTCAATATAGATGAAGAGATGTTGAAATAGGTAGATGATGCCGTGGGATGCATTTTAAAGAGGGACACCTATGAAGGGTATCTTCATACTACATGTCCGTAGGCATCACACTGTGTTAATTGGTGCAAAAGCAATGTGATCACTTGATATTTGATAAGGGATTTATCTAAATGTAAACTCTTGTATCATTGTACAAAAATCAAATTATGTTTTAGGCTTTTATCTAACAAATATGTTATTTGTAGAGGCAGAGCATTCTCTAAAACCCACTAACGTGAAAACCACATATTGAGATGTCATGTTCTCTTACTCCTTGTAAGAATAGCATCTGTGGATTTCGCCTTGGTCACTGTAAAGTAGGCACTTATCAATTCTCTGTGTTTTTGCTTCTTGAACGTGAAGCATGCCCTTCTGTAATTCAAGAGATACGTTCATGCACTCATTTTCCACATTTAGTTTATTTAGTTTCAAAATATTAAAAGCATACCAAATAGGGAAATTGAATAATAATGGACCATTCCATTAGCATCATGATTCATCATCTGCTGTTCCTGTCTCCTTTTTATGCTTCAATTCTCAACCCTTAATCAGATTGGATTTGTTTTTAGGTCCAAATGTCCAATCCATGATCTAATACAACATAGGTTGATATATATATATATATATGTCTTGTTCTTGGTAAAAGTTACAACCACACGGAATGCTTACTGTTCAGAATGCCTTCATATTGATTCGAGGGTCATATATTCTCCTGCATCATCCCCTTCAAGGCTTCAAATTCTTTTAGAGGTCTCATTATTCATGATATCTTCCTCTTTCTTTTTGTTTTCCAGGTTCTTCTCTATTCTACTCTTGGATGTTCTTTGTTTTTCTCAACATCTATATCCTATTGTGACCTGTCCCTGTCCACTATTTATGAATTATGACTATGTTGTGTTCTATATTCATCTCTATTGTTCCATTCAAAGGATCATACCTTCATGCCTAAAGAAGCATAAAACAACAACATTATAACACACACCTGCAACACATAAGATGTCACACAGTTCTATTCACTCGATTCCTCCAATGCCACAACCTAATCAACGAATCTCCAAGCCTACTACATAGGTTATTACCTATTTAACAAGCCATCGTGTCTGCTAATCTGTTACAACTCCAATCCAAACTCACGTGCCAATTGATCTGGTATAACTTCTGGCATCTGCTATAGCTGACGTTGTCACCAATGCAGAAGGATAGGCTGACATGGTGACTTGGTTGTGTTGATAACTTGATATCATGTGTGATTACAACTTAAATGATATAGCGATGCTGATATGCGATAAATTACGAGAGTACACCCATATTGTACTAGATGTGCCCTGCTTTTTCTTTTGATATAAAAACAATACTTTCAAGTTTCACCAACTACTAACTAGAGCTAATGCAATTATCAAATCAGATACCTAACTAAAACTGAACCAAACATGCTAGTATGTTCCACTCGAAACTAAAGTAGGGTCTAAAGATCATATACCTATGTTGCCATAAGCTTAGATTACATACATAATACAATCTGTATCCTATCATGATTGGCAAGCCCTGCCTGGTTTCCTAGATTAGAACCTGAAATGGTTTCATGAATCAAGTTATCAAGATATACACATGATGAGCTAATTGTCCAACGGGCCTACTGAAACACGTAGTATGCATACAGCATACTACAAAATTCTTGCCAACATACCCATGTTTGATATCTTATTAAGGAAATTAAAGCATTTTGCTTTTTTAATGTTAAGCAGGAGATAGGAATATTTCCGCTAATATATAACCTTGTGAACATAGTATGTTGGGCAAAATTCTTTACTACAAAACATATAGTATGCATACTAAAACACATAGTATGCATACTAAAACACATGCCAACATACCCATGTTTGGTATCTTATTAAGGAAATTAAAGCATTTTTTTAAGTTGCTTTTTTAATGTTAAGCAGGAGATACGAGATAGGAATATTTCCGCTAATATATAACCTTGTGAAGGATCACAAGTAAAATTTTGTTCATTAGATTACTGATATTTAGTCCATCTGCTTTTTAGGTTTAGTGCATGGTTTTAAAATTGGTTAAGGCGTATGCCTCGAGGCGAGGCGGTGGGAAAACGCATCTGAGGGGGCCTCTATTGGGTTGGTTGGGTTGTAAGCCTTGGACCACTGAGGTGGGTTTGAAGCAGGAGAGGCGTGGCTGAGGCGGGACTAAAGCTTTAGGATAAAAGATATGCCCAATCAAAGTAAATATACTAACCGAATTGACGACCCATTAAAGTGAAACCTTTGCTCCTTGCTTTGTCCTCGGGCCTTGCCCATTCAAGAAGGTTGAACTTAGTACTATGTGTGACTGTTTTTATGTAGCAAGACTACATGATAGGTTGAGACTGAGAAGGAGCAGGGATTCTTCGATTTTACTGTTTTACATAGGAGTGACTTTTCTTGATATTTGTGTCACCTACTCACCTTTATTGCTTCTCTTTATGTGCCGGACTTTACTGTTTCTATGATTCTATCTAGGTGTGTAAGTTTAATTAGTTTATAGTAAAAAATAAATCTACAAACACTAATTGCATAGAGTAAATTTTTTAGGATTTCATTAAAATTATTGTTATTGTAAGTATTATTATCGGATATATAATTTATTTTATTTTTCGCCTTGAGACTTACGCCTCGGACTGCCTCAAGGCTTACGCCTCACCTTGCGGAGGGAAAAATGCTTCGCCTCGTGTTTTTCCGTACTTTAAGCAATAAGCACCCGATTTGGTGGTTCTAGGTGTACGATCCAACCAACCCAGCAAAGATGCCATCTCAGATGCATTTTCTCACCGCCGACCCTCGAGGCTTATGCCTCGACCATGTTTTAAAACCATGATGTCGCATTCCTATTATGCACACAAAAACATGTTACACAGTCACTCATATAATCACGTTAGAGAAAGCATGTCATATCCTGACAACCAGATAGTTTTGTGCATAAGAGGGGGTGCGGTAGACCATGCCTGAAAATCTGGGATGTCTAATGGAAAACCTGTAGATATCAGCATTGTTTTAAAAAAAGGTCGAGGCACACAGCCACACACCTTTGGGTCAGGTGGACCAAATCTTTTTCTGAGGCTATGCCTTTGCTGTTGGGATTGATGCGTTCACCTAACATGGATGAGACGCACTATGAGGCATATGCGATGATTTTGCAACTTTCGAGCTAGGAATTTGGTTTTTTGAACATAGAGGAGTAGGGTATGTGTGTTAATAGGCTTGCACCAATTTTTAACAAAAAATGAACCATAAAAGCTAAGAAGTTGAACAGTATATTGTCTCCACTCTCCAGTAATTACGAGAATTTCCTCTTCAAGCTGGAAGTAGAGAAATGATTGGAGGCGTCGGTAAACCAACATATTTTCCCGGAGAACCCGTAAACAAGAAAGGAGGATGAGCCTTCAAGTAGGGTATGTGATTTTTTATAAGAACAAACAACACCCACATCTGACCAAAGCTTCACCTCATTAGATGAAAAATAAATACCACCTTCTCTGACCATGAGTAGACTAAAATTAACGCATCTAAACACAAATTGACTGAATTTAGTTAACGTTTTAGAACTTACAACTAGTAGTTTAAGACTTCTGTAACTTTCAGTCTTATATGGAATTATACATTATGAATACTGTCATTCTGTTCTTGTTGTTGAGGGGTACGCCTTGGCTCACCTGGAGGCTTAAGCCTAAGGGTATTAAAGGAAAATACCCCGCTATGTGTTGTCGTCTTTCTAAACCTTGCACAAAAGGAGAGATTTGAGTGAGTGGAATATTCTTAATCTATCTCTAGATAGAAGTTTGTGAAAGAATGGCATCCATGTTTTGGGATCTTAGGGTGGGTGGGTCACTTACTGTTCTATATCAGGGTTTGCTGGTTTATAATATTGTTTGGGCCCACTTATCTAAACTCACTTGCTTCCCAGATGCTATCTCAGCGATGTGTTATTCTGACAGTTGTATCCTACTTTAAGCTTGAATTTTCTAATCTGGCTTTATTCTCAGGGAATTTCAGTCGCCCCTCTTTGGGACCATGGCGTTGGTCGATTTGTTGGAATACTCAGTCCATTAGACTTCATTTTGATTCTTAGAGAGGTATGGCAATAGATTGTTATTTTTAAATACTGTAATAGTTTTTCATTAAAACTAATGGACACTCACACATTAGATATATGCCTCTGTTCTACAAAGGTGCTTGTCCTTTAAAGGTGCATGTACCACAGGTACTCCATCTGTGAAAGTGCATGTATCTGATGTGCTTTTTATTACTACCCCTGTAAAGTTTATGTCATTTTAAAATAGTTAAAAAGGGATGGTCAGCAAACCTGGTATAGTAGTAGTCTTTTGGAGCTTGAAAACACAATAAACTCCTTTTGGTAAAGTATGTTGAAAATTTCAAAACAGATAAAGAGTAGTTTCCTGGAGAACCGTATTTGTCAAAGATCATGAAAGCAGCATTTTGACCATTCATTTGTTTATGTATTTGATGAGCGGGGAGCCAAGTGGTTCTCTTGACGAGCTCCTTCAGTCCTTTTTTTCAGAATGCTTGAACAAGTAGGCAATGGTCTTGGATTTCTAATATGGAAATTTTGAGTGCCGATGCTAACAAATGATTCAGTTCCCACAGTGTCGTTATAAATCTGTATATTTTTCCTGAAAATGAAGCCTAATGGGATGCATAACCAGTTAGTGGAAGAACTCTCATACTTTTCCAGGTTTTTAGATCAGATGGTTTTTATTATATGATACATTTTACATGAATTGGATTTTATTGCAATAGCAAATTGTACTTATTTCAATTAAACTTCAGCTGGGGACTCATGGTTCGAACTTGACTGAGGAAGAGCTCGAGACCCATGCTATATCAGCTTGGAAGGAGGGAAAATTACAGCTTACAAGGAAATTTGATGGTAATGGATCATTGAAGCCAAGGCATCTTATTGATGTAAGTGCCTCTTCTGATGATTCTTATTATTATCCATTTGCAATAACTGTTATAAGCTTTATCTTCTTAATTTTAGCATGTACATAACATGGAATGAGTATGTTGCAGACTTTGGATGGCAAAAATACCTTCAGGAATCTTAAAATGCAATTCAAATATGCATGATATATATTTCACAAACGTTGTTGAACTCTGTAGTTATTCTGTTAAAAGGTGGCATACTTATGGTAGGCATTGGAAACCAATTGCCAAGAAACCCCCATGGTAGTTGACATGAGTCCTTATCAGGGGAAATATCCATAAATTTTAATCAACTGTGGTTCCATAGTGTGCTCTTCATTCCCCAAATAATCTCTCTATACATACCACAGAGACTGAGAAGCGAAGATATAGTTTTTAGACCCTTTTCTTTCCAGATATATGTATTTTCAACTTTAATGCTTTCTTTTTTCAGGAAAAATTATGTTTTTCAAGTACATAGGTAGGGATTTGATTGGAACTGTTCATCAAATATGTTTGTTTGAGAAAGGTGACTGTTAATTTGTGGAGGCTTATAAGGGAAGTACGTCAGTAAACATATGATGTTGCATGTTCATCTTATATTTGGTTGGTAAATGTCTGCATAATTGTTTGCTCTGACCATTTGAAAAAGGATGGATATGTAATGTGCTGTTAACAGGACTGATTAAACAATGGAAATAGTAACCAAACGATAAGAACAACTGTTGGATGATTCGATTAACAATAAAAGGAACAGTTTCTGGCTATTAGAGAGGCCATAGCTCTCTTAAGAAGACACTCAATTTTCTGCATAATAGACTCAATACAAGAACTGCTCTCTCTAGGATATATATATATATATATATATATATCCCACATTCCTACTAATGGGCTTGGACTTGGGTCAGTGCATAACATTAACCTGCCCCCAAAGATCCACCTTGTTCTCAAGGTGGATGCGAGAAATACAGAAATTGTTGCTGTGCGGTAACTACATCTCCCCAACCAGTTGTCACTAACGTCCAACCCTTCCAAGTTCCAACTCAGCTCACTGTCACTCTTTCTCTCCAAAGCAAGAGTCGAAGTCCAATTATTGCCAGCAAGTTTGCAACTCATGTAATTCTGTGCCAAATATTTGGACAACCACAATCCCTTGCATGCAAGTGTTCTCAGCCCAAAGGCCAAATCCAGCAATCAGAAACATATATAACAGTTTGGTTTCTTGTTTTGAGTGGTCTATTATACAATCAACTACACCAAGGTGTAGGAAAATAATATCTACCGGCGAGAGAACACACATTGCAACAAAGAACTCCCAAAACAAGACACTCAAAACAAGAAACAAAAACTCAAAACAAGAAGCAAAACTGTTAAGCTGTTAACAAACCAAGGCCCAGCATCTGAAGCCTACATGACGATGTTTTCGCCATACCACCTCTTCTAATAAACCAACACTGGACCAAAACCGATTGATCCCGATCCACCACCAATTTAGAATATTCTTGCAGGTTTTGGACAATTTATACTCTGAGAGACAAAGTAATGAGGAACTAGTCGAGTACAGCTGATCAATATCAATCAAACTCGGCAAGGTTTTAAAGAATGTAAACGAGCCTCAATGGGTTTTCCCCTTAGGTACGTGAGGCGCAAGCCCCAAAAACTAAAACAACAAAGTTCATAAATGCATTATACTTAATAAAACAAACATAATTCCATATATTCACTAGTATGTAACAACATAATACACCAAAAACAGAATATATATATATATATATATATATATATCACCAAAANCCTTATTTTACAAACTGATTAATTTGTACAAACTATGTAAACTCATATATATATATGTTACATATATTTTTTGTTAAGTTATATTATACATAATAATACTAACGAAGAATATATGTACCAATATATGTTACAAGAACGCTGAGCGGGAGAAGAACTTATATATAACTTTTGGGAGTGGGAGAAGAACTTATGTATAATTTTTGGAGTGGGAGAAGAAAACAGTTACTGTATATAATGTATGTTAGTCATTGTATGAGAGAGGGAGAAGAAAAAGTTATTATATATAAAACTTTTGGGTTCTAGAACTTATATATACTTATATAGGTATCTTACATACAATAATACATACACCATGTAGGCTGCCTCTACCATCGGTGAGACTTAGAGGGGCAAGAGAGAGAGAGATATGGATAAGTAAGAAAATATAGTTTATATAATGATCTTCAAAGTGGGAGACTTATATTAGCTGGCCTGACACTCCCACAACTATGAGGGTGAGAGTGAGAGTTGAGACTGTGAGACTGCCTGCTGCCAGCTGACACTACCACTAACAAAAACTTAAACCTTATCACTTAAATCAGTTGTACGCCTCTCACACGTTTACCGTCTCACAGTCTCACCCACTGCCTCCCTACAAAGAGTATGTCCTAGACTGGAAGTGAGGCGACGCCGCAAAAATGTCTTTTGTCCGTCTCGCATTGAGGCGCGCTTCAATTCGCACGCCTCAATCGTTTTTTAAAACCATGAAACTCGGTGATGGACAAGGAAATAACAAAGTGGCTGTAGAAGCGGTTGATGTGATTGATTTGGCAGTTTTAGGTCTGGTTTGAATCTGAATTTGAAGCTATTTTTGGATCTGGAGTAGGTATAATTCTGAGTTGGGTTGTGGATAGGCTTTGGTTTATAGCATCGCTTTTGGTTGTTTCAGAAAGTAGAGATAATGTTGTTCTAAACTAGGGTTCTAGATTTGCCCCCTGAGATTCCTATTTACCTGAAATCTTCTGGATTAAGATTGCTCCTTCAACGTAGATCCACCAGTTTCCACTAGAGGAATTACTCGCTCCATTCTCTCCCGTATTTCTCCCCTTGTGTTAATCCTTAACCCTTCCCACTTGGTGTTCCTACTCCTTGAATTGTTGCCATGATGATCGAGGGGCTGGCCTTAAGAAGGAAGGATTCTGATGAGACGCAGGCCAAGCGGGGTCTTGGTTTGAAGTAATTGGACTTTGACGGCCTTGGGCCCTCTTCTGGATCATTTCTGGGTTGTGCTAATCATGGACCCAATTTATTTTCTCTGATCTGGTCGTTGATGGGGTAATGGATCGCGACAATGTTTGGTAAAATAGAGGCCTTATCCACCTTGTTCCATGGGTTAGGGGTGGAACAAGCCTGTTCCACTTTGTTTTACTTTGTTCCACGTAAAGGTCCTGCCAAACGTGCAATAGTGATCCCTGTTCTGCTGTCCTGTCAAGTATACCCAATGCACACTAACAGACTCAATACTAGAACTACCCTTTCTAGAAAATGTGTGTGTGTGTGTATATATATATATATATCCTATTAATGGCTTTGGGTTCTGATCTAGGTCAAAGCATAACAGACTGATGCTTTTTTTGGCTGGTTGCATCAATGATAAGCAGGCTGGTATATATCAGGGCTATTACCAAAAAACAAGTGAACTATAGCTGTTTGCTATGATTTTTTGGACAATTTGATAAATATATTTACCTTGCTTGTCACTGTTGTCAATAGCGATAAATAGCGCAAAATAGCGATAGCGATGGCATTTTCGTAATTATTTTTTATTTTTTTTACTTTGATAAATACTAGGGTTTTACCTATTATATTTTGTTCTCTGATATATATACAATAGTTTAAGACTTAAGACACTTAGTATTATGTTTTGTTCTCTAATATATATAATAGTTTAAGACTTTTAAGCTAATATATTAATATATAAATACATAATTTATCTTTTAGAAGGCTATAGCTAAATGTTAAATAGCAGTCTTTATTTATTGTTATTCGCTACGTAGCATAGCAGTAAGCTATCGCTATTCGCTACCGACAACTTTGTTGCTTCTCCAATTAACTCCTTCCAGAACCTGCTGGAAGTCTGACGTGGCAATTAAGGGGGTGTCTGGGATTGCTTATTTGAAGTGCTCATTAACTTATTCTGGTGTGGTACTGGTAATAGAGTTTTTATTGTTTGGATGGAAAAAAAGAAATACTTGTACCGGTTTGGCACCGGTATAAGGAGTTTTTGATAAGTTACTCCCTTCTAACTTGTTAACTCATAAGTTACTCCCTTCTAACTTATTTGCTTATTTGCCAAACACTAAAAAACAACTTATCGGCTTATTACGTTTTGGTAATAGCATATTTAATATGGCACTATGATTGGCTCTAAAAAATGGTGCTGGACAAGGATTTGCATATTGTCTTTTTATTAAGTTAACTTTTTTATTGCCTACAAGTGATAATGCAGAATGTACAATCTATTTTTACATTAATAAACGTTTAAATATTTATTTTACTTCTAAAGAACATGTGACAAATGCAAATTGTTTGTTTTTCTGTTTAACTTAAAAAAGAAAATAAAAATAAAAATGTTTGTGTTCACATTTTTAAAATGTTTTTGTTTAAATAAAAATAAAATAAAATAAAATAGGGTTAGGTGGTTGTGGTGATGGTGCAATCTGAGGATGGGTGGGCTCTACCATATTTTGTTATTTTATTTTTATAAACATGTAGGATGCCATGTCATTTTTAGCGATTGGACGTGTCATGCATTCCTGTTGTGCACAAACATTTCAGCATGAAATGCAAGTACCATGTCAATGGAATATTTAGTTGGTCAACGTTGTACTTGGTATGTGTCAAATTGGCTAATCATATGTTGTCTTTCCGGTAATCAGCCCAAGATGTTATGCTCCCTTCATAGTTTTTGAGTGTTTATATATCTATTGTTCTGACTAGGTACCATACCATCAAGGAAAATATGTTCTTTTTGATGCTTTGCTTATTCACAGTGGTGCTTTGGCAAAGTAGGGTCTCATAATTAGAATAGAATATTAGGAGTCCCCTCCGAACAGAGACTGTTTAGTATTTTTAAAGATACAAGTTCTTCGACTTAATTTGCATACGTGAAACCATGTATTGTGGCCATTGACTTGTGATCCTCTGGTCGTCAGACATGACTTTACATAGCTATAATACTGTTGCATACAGGTTGGGCCTCACGATTCCTTAAAAGACGTTGCTTTGAAACTGTTGCAAAACAAGGTTGCTACTGTTCCAGTTATATCACGCGATGGTTCAATACCCCAGCTGCTACATTTGGCTTCCCTAACCGGAGTTCTAAAATGTAAGCTTTTCTTTGAGATAGCGGTTCGATGCATGCGATATGTTACTAACAAAGCCAATGCATTCCAGGCATCTGCAGACATTTTAAACATTCACCTGCCTCCTTGCCAATTCTTCAACAACCAATCTGTTCAATTCCTTTGGGCACGTGGGTCCCCAAGATTGGGGAATCAAATGGACAGCCGTTTGCAATGTTGAGAGCAAATGCTTCTCTTAGTGATGCCTTGGCTTTATTAGTTCAAGGTAACTTTCCTCCCATAACTTTTGTTGTAATGGGATGTCCAGAAATTATAGCAACTTAAATTCCTTAGTGCGACCAAGTATATAGTTGATTTTTTCGTTTTTGTAAACTTTCTTTCGTATATGCGGTTCCTAGTATTCAGTGTTTTCATCATGTAAACACAATGTTTATTTGTATGTAGCTGTCTTTCATGTACAAATAAATGGGTTGATCTGATCAATTGCCTCTTGACCTACTATATGGTTGTCTGAATCTCTTAGACTAGATGTAATTCGATGCTTCAGTTTTCAAAATATGGTGAATTTACTTGTTGCTAATCACAATAAGTTTAATGTAGAGTGACTTCAAGTCTTCAACATTGTTCTCATCTTTCTTTTATCCTTGTCCTGTTTTTCTTATTACATTCTCTGAACTAAAAATCAGATTGTTTTTGCACTTATCATTGTATAAATTGCATAGGACAATTAGGGTCTGTTTGTTAGCAGCTTAATGAGCTTAACGAGACTCGCAACTTATTCGGTCATATATACATGAGTGTTTGGTAGTGGCTTAATGATATAGAAAGTGGTTTATTCGGTAAACTTCTTAGGGCAGCTTTATGCAGAAGGCTAAGTTTTTTTTTTGTTTTCTTCCAAAATTGCCCCTCCAGTTAAAAACATGTTTCCTTCTAGTTATGAAAAAAAACCTCCCAAACAAATCATTTTCAATTTACAGACAAACTAATCCATACAAACAGCTTTATGCATGAAGGACAGCCCCGAAGTAACTTTCTATATCATTAAGTCACTACCAACTAGTCATGTATGGCTGACTAATAAGTTGCGAGTCTCTCTAAGGTCATTAAGCTGTTAACAAACTGACCCTTAGCCTAAAGATGATGAACACGTAGAAAGGAGGAATGATGCAATTAAGCTGATAAGGATGCATTCTTCTCATAGTTTGTTAAGAAAGTTAGTGAAGAACCACACACATTGTTATGGGGAAGATGAACGGACGACCCTAATGTGACTTGGCAAGACAAAACCCACAGCTTTACCTTAATGAACGTACATTATGCTCAGCTCAATATGAACTTCAGTATTTAGTTTGAGCTCTTTTTTGTTTTCATGGAAATAGTATGTCCTACCCCTCCTAGACCCTATCTCTGTGTGGGATGTACCGAGTTCGTTTTGTTTGGTTTTATTCAATTTCAGCGCTTCATGGAACGAGTAGCGTCATGCACACCCCTCGCAACGTACCTGTTTCAACAATCTGATTCACACTATCATGTTAAACACTTACATTTTTGCTGTTTGATTCACAAATTGAAGTATATCCAATAAGCTATTCATTAAGTGTTATAATTTGCTTATTTGCTGCTACAGCCGAAGTCAGTGCAGTGCCTATAGTGGATGATAATGACTCATTGCTGGACATATACTGCCGAAGGTAAATTCCAGTCGACCGCACTTGAATTGTTTGATATCTTACAGGCATCATTACTATTCTTCACATAGTTTCTCTTAAAATTTATGGTTCTTTTTGGCATTTTACATTGACAGTGACATCACTGCTTTGGCCAAAGACAGAGCATATGCGCAGATTCACCTTAATGAACTCAGCATTCATCAGGTAGGTAATACAGGTTCATGACTTGTGGCTCTATAAATCTAACTTACTATTCCGTGCATCACATGTGAATTGGAATGTTTTAATGAAGTACCGACTATTTATTAACATAAAAAATCCCTTTGATAATTAGAAATAGGGATGGAAGGAGAATGTTCGATATTTTTTACTTAAGTGAGAATCCTAGTTATTTTGTTCCATTTTCTTAGGTCGACTCGATGTTCAAGTCCACTGCATAAATTTATGGCCTGCTTCTTTCTATCTTATAATTTTATTTCATAGAAGCTTATGTCTAAAACATAGATATACATATACCTGTGCAGGCATTACAACTGACTCAAGAAGCAAGTGCAACATATGGCTTTTTTAACGGACAAAGATGTCATATGTGTTTGAGATCTGATCCGCTGCATAAAGTTATGGATAGGCTCGCCATTCCTGGTAAATAATTTCACCAACAAAGTTTAGAATCCTCACTTCACAAGTTCAAAAACAGCAGATCTACTCTGTGGGTCTGCCCATATCATACCCAACCCCACCCACCTTGGGGGGATATACTGGGCTCGTGTGGTTTGGTTTGGTTTAGTAACTGGTTGGTTTAGAACTTGATTTCGCTGTTGATGAACTACTTTCAGGAGTTAGGAGACTTGTTATAGTGGAAGCAGGAAGCAAGCGCGTAGAGGGCATCATTTCGTTAACTGATTTATTCAGGTTTTTGCTTGGATAGCCCGATAAATCATTCTAGTCCTCATCATATCCACTAAAAGAAGCAAAGGTTCTTGCGTATGCTGAGACTTTGATTTTCGAGCTGCAGTTTTTCCTTTTTCCTTTATTTTATGGTAGTAGCACAAAGAAATTTCTGTAAATTGAAGAGGATTCAATGTTTTTGCCATCAATGTAAGGCACAATTATCAACTTTGCTCCAAACTGTGCCACCTTGTGTGACCTTTCTGCACCCAACCAGAGGTGCATTGGTTAGGGTTGTCACCTTTCTGCACCCCCACCAAGGTGCATCTGTTGTGATCTTGGATCAAATAGAGCTGGACTAGTTAGTAAGCCTTACAAGGTTTACTTGTTAAAATCAACATTGAGATCAAAATTATCATGTCTAGAACTCCCATAATTTTCTTAAGTCGATAATCGAGGTTGTCTTCGTTGACTATGAGATGCTTTAGACTACCTACATTTGATGGTACATGAGATGGACAATATCCTTGAGCATGTCCGCCTTGTCCGCACCGACTACATGTTCTCTGTATGGGACTATCACCACGAGATGGATGATGATCATGATTACTCGTTCTGCCAATTGGTCTTTCAGTTATCAGCGGTGGATAAACGATCTTAAGTGGGTAGTCTGGAAACAACCATGTTTCAGGAGGGCTAACCGGAACTACCACCTCTCGTTATGTTGCTTGATAATTATGTAACGTTGAATAATCATACGCCAAAAAGGTTGTAGTTTGTACAACGTGGAACTCTTGCAACGACCATTGCAATCGTCGCAAGGTAAACTGGAAAGTTTCCGCTTCACACAATTGCAAGTGCCGTTATTGTGCCTACGTGAATCATAAACTTCATATAACCATGACCAAATTCATTCTCTCTACAAAAAATGCATTTGTTGAATTAGTATTCCAGCAAAAAATGCATACATATATAAATGTACATGTGTATGAGTATATTAACTTCATTTAGTCCAACAGATAGTATACCACTCTTGTTGTAATGCTCGTAAGTAATCTACAAGTTTCACGATTGGTAATTTTTGAGCAAAATGGGATATTAACTTCCTTATCTTCTTCTTGTTCCTCATCCTCCTCCTCATCATGTTATCTTCTTATTCTTGTTTACTTGTGCTATCTTATGGTCACAGTCACTAAGGGGCCGTTTACTGATATCACTTACCCAGGTAAGCACTTACTGATATCACTTATCTTACGATCCTTGTCAATTGAGCATGGAAATGACTTGCTGGGTGGCCGATAATTTTATACAATAACGCTAGATGCATAGTTATGGATGATTGTGAACTAAGATTTGAATTTAAGGTTTGTTGTTCTTTGAGTTTTGTGGAATAAGGCTAAGATTGAATTTTGCATTTGGTATTCATTTTAATTAATGCAAATTGAGACTAAGTTGATTGTTTTTTTTGAATTATTTTAACAAATAAGTATACATAGGGAATTTCAGATTGTGATTTTCGGTTTCCTTAAACCCAGGGTTGATGTTCTTGGGTTTCAGAGAAAGACAACAAAGTCCATCATGTCTTTTGATTCGCAAACTTAACCCGTTAACAAATGGATTATAAGATACTTGGTTATTACGTTACGGTATACACATTATTTGTAACTATTTTTATCTCAATAAGAGATCGATCATCCCGTATCTCGTTCATAGGAGGGACAAGATTCAAAAGATACTAAGTAAAACATTGCTGACATGAAACAATGTATATGTTTTTTGTAACATCTTATTCTATTATCTGATATGCTTCGGCTTCTTAGTATATCATATTCATCTACGACTAGCAACCGATTATTGAAGCATACATTGACAAGCATAATGCAATTTGCTACATAACTTCTCATCATCATCATCATCATCATCATCATCATCCATTTCAAACACAAACATTAGAGTACATGAGATCACAACTTTAACAAACAAAAAGTTATGGTGGTAGCCAAATTTGGGTTTATGGTGATGTACTAAATGAAGTAACTTCTATATGATTCAATGTTTGGTTTGGTATCAAACCTCAACTAGTACGCGATAAAGGATAATTATTGTTGTCGTCTCTAATTGATTGTTTTAAGTTATTGATTAGCGGGGACGTTGAGAATAAATCCTCTCGAAACTACCGATTGCCGTGAAAGATCTTCAATAATAGTACATTCTACAACTTCAACACCCTTTAAGATTAAACATATTGTTTGTTTTTAATTTTCAATGTTTACTTGGATTTCATTATGGTTTAATACTTTAATTTCTATGCTTTTGATGAATCATGAGCTTGGGTTTTTACTTTTTAGTCATTTAGTGTAGATGTTAAAAGAAGAATTAAGGGGTCTTGACGTGGCACCATGACAATTGAGTATTTTCTCAAAATGGTCGATCGTTTCCCACATCCGTGGGAAGCTGAAATATTAGAATAAAGATGGCTTTGTGTCAAATTATAGGGCTTTGGCTAATAGAGTTGTCTTTAAGAAAATCTTATTATAAAATCAAATTAGGTAAATAAATAATCAAATATAAGTGAATGTGTATTGATCACCATCAAGAATCATTAACGGTTAACAGAGGAATTACGTTTTATTTTAAATCAAATACTTTCTTAAAAAATCTACCGCTACCGTGCAACTGGAATCATACTAGTTAATATAGTTAGATGACCCCATTCTTTCACTTAATTGTAATCAATAATAAGATTCTGAAATTCATCTTCTTAAGACCATGAGTTGTGCCTCATCCGAAGCCTTCGGCTTGGCTTCATGTTCATCGGCAACCAGCGGGAACACCACCTCGCCTTCATCCGCTTGGTGGTTTTTAGGTTCTCAAAGCCGACGGTAACACCCACCCCCACCCGGTGGCGGATCTAAGAATATTTTTTACCTAGTGGGGGCACCTTTAAGCCAAATTAAAGGTCAACAAAATCGTTTGATGTGTTCTTAGCCTAATTCCACGATTTTGAGAATTTTTTGATGTTTTTCGGTTTATTTCAAAATTTTAAGCTTTTTTGTCGATTTTGAAGAAATTTTTTAGGCTTTTTGGTTGATTTCAAACGACTTTTTTTTTTGTTTTGTTGGTTAATTTTGAAGTACTTTCCTTGATTTTTTTGGTTCATGGGGACACTGACAGAAACACACCGGGGGAAACAATAATAGAACTAAAAAAATATTTGTATTTAAGCTAATGAAAAAATGCTTTTTGATTTTTTAGTGGTTTGTGGAGCTTTAACAACTACATAAAGAAATCATCAGCAAATCACACGATAATTGACATAAAGTAAACAAGAAGACACAAGAATTTGGTGACGCAAAATTAAACCCCATCTAAGGTAAAAACTGCAGATGACATATTAGGTCCCAAACTTCGACCTTTCGTCCGTGCTCGGGAAGAACTTCTCTAATTTGATCATTTGATGATTTGTTGACCATTTTGAAAGATTAAAAGAGAGAAAAGAAGGAAGAATGCAAGAGAGATTGAGAACTTGCGAAAAACGAATACGAGATGCACTACTACAAATGACTTTTTAGCGCCTTATTATATACCTTTTTGTCGTTTTTACAAAAGCTGTGTGTAAAAGATTGATCCAGACTCTTTTTACACGGTTGATGTTGAACTGTTGTTAAAAAGTAAGGTTTTATAGGACACATGAATAACCGTAACCCCTTTCATGATTACACAAGTAGAGACGATGGCTTGCAATATCGTGAGAACGTTAACTTTGAAATGTGTTTGGAATGTTGCATTCTTGCAATTAGAAATATATGAAGAATGTAGGGTTAGCTTCATAGGCATTTGGAAAAAATGGATGATAAAAAAATTGAGGAAAATATTAAAATTATAAATATAACTCATTATACACGGTTTCATGTAAAAATATTTGTCTTTTTTTTAATAAAAATGGCTATATTTATACAATGTTCTATTATGAAAACTATATAAATTTTTTAGCAATTGTAGGTGGTTTTAGTAAAAAACCGTGTAATATAGACATTTTTATAAATGGTTAATAGCGCTTTTAAATGGTTTCATTTACAAACTGTGTAAGATGGTGACATTTATACACGGTTAATAGTCCTTTTTAAACAGTTTCGAAACCGTGTATAAACAATGACTTTTATACAAGTTTTTGAACCGTGTATAAATGTACGAAACTTTCATAAACGCTAGCCATATACATGGTTTTAAAACCGTGTATAAAACCCAAAACAACCGTTTATAAAAACCGATTTTGTACTAGTGTTGCGAGAATTGTGAACGTTTTTTGCGTTTTGTAACTTGGCATCTAACCCTGTACGTCATACACCATATTAATGTGTTGGGAGGGGAGGGGATTAGAATGCAATACAGAAAGGGTCAAAAATGTCAGAAACGGTCGGAAATGACTACTTTAAAGAAATAGAAATCGGGTATGACCTTAACTGGGCTTTTAACTGATCCTGGGCCGTAACTGGGCCTCTAACGGATCCTGGGCCGTAACCGATCCTGGTCCTTAACCGGTTCGAACCACCAGTCTTTCACGAGCCAGTCCATAACCGGTACCGTACCGATCTCGGTCCTGGGTCATTACCCGTTACAATGGCCATCTCTACTCCAAACCCAATTTTAATATAATGATAGTCTAGAACCCATACTTATTAATTTGTTTATTTAGAAACTTCATCCTACAAAGAGAGCTTAATAATTATGAAGCCCTAGGTTGCCTCCTTAATCCCCTCTAACAGAAAATTAATTAAGTATGAAAAACTCAGTTTTTAGCAGGGTTAATTCGTTTTTGGCTATGTTTGGCAAACTAGCTGATAAGGTAGCCGGTGACTGATAAGGTAGCTGATGACTAATAAGCTAACTGATGAATAAGTTGCGTTTGGCAAAAACTAGCTGATAAGGTAACTTATTACTGTAAAAGGACAAAAAAGACATGTTTAAAAATTAGAAGTATAAAACTTAGCAAGGGCATATTTGGAATAAAAAATAAAAAGTCCCATAGTCACCAAAAGGTTAGTGAGAGTAGCTTTTCAAAAAGCTAGCTTATAAGTTTTTTTTTTTGATAAGGTTCACCTGGGTTTGCCCAGGCTAAAATAGAGATTTTAAAGATCTTAGCTAAAATTTTGCTCCAACAGCTATGCTATAATATATACTAACATAGAAAAATGAAGAAAGAGAAGGTAGAAATCTCTATATTTGGAGAATTGCTAAAACTCTATATGTAAGAGAGAGAAATAATTTTTNTTTCACCAATAGGAGACATTTAAATTAATGGTAGAATTGCTAAAATAGAATAGCTCTTGGAGTTTGATGCAATTTTTTTAAAGATTTTAACTTTTGATACTTTATTTTAGAAAAATTATAGCATAACTCTTGAAGATGCTCTTATAAGTTATGATCATCCAAAACATTTACCTAACTTATAAGTTAGCTTATTTTTATCAAACAATACCTTTATACGTGGGAGATTATTTGATATATAAAGTACCAATAGGAAGTACAAAAGTATTCTGTGAAAGCCACAAATATAAACCAAATGGTCCTAGTTGTTTGGTCAAGAATCAAGATATTATAATTTATAAACTCTGTTGTACTTTTTAATGTATGTTTCAAAGTATAAATATGTCTGGATTTGACTATGCCAGACCATTTTATCCTCTTTGAAAGAATAATTGGAGAGGATAGTTTATGTCACACATTAATGATGGGGAACAAATGATGATGATGATGAATATTAAAGGCATCAATTGTAATACTTTTCAAGCTAAAGAATAATGTACACTCACAACAGCATTAAGGATTTAAGATTATAGGACTAAAAACTCTTTTTTACCGTCTAAATTAAGGATTTAAGATTATAGGACTAAAAACTCTTTTTTACCGTCTAAAATTGTTATATAGAGGAAAGTTCAAATGTGAACCACTTTTTGGTTGTGAACGTGAGGACAGCCG
>LUCG01104402.1:0-10451 GCA_001633085.1 Carthamus tinctorius
ACAAATATAGATGGTAATATAATTATTACCTTCTTCGTCCCCATGTTTTGACCTTCTCCTTTTCAAGTATAAACCAATAGCTAAGAGAATAAGGCTGAGAGATGCCACACCAGCTACAATACCAATGATTGTTCCAGTTTTCGACTTCTTGTTGACAGAGAAACCTGAGAAGAAACACAACACCAATCACAAGAATCAGAATTAAATAGAAGAGAAACCCATCCGAGCACGAGTATGAAGGAATATCATGTATTCTATGTTCTGTACCAGCAGAAACTCTGAGGGCAGAAATTAAAAGTCCATAATCTCCCTGTTCAGGAATGCAGCAGGTCCCCTTCCCAGCCCAGAACAGATGAATCTCAAGAAAACCCTGTGTCACATTAACATCAAATTCCTTTATGAGAGCTCTTCCAACACCGCCTGCCTCCTTTGATATGTCAAAGTCCTTCTGTCGACGATTTCCCTGGCAAATAGGAATAACAAAATCAACGATTTGGCATTGGTCATCAACGAAAGTGATTAGCAAAATGCTACCTATTAAGGCAACTTATTTCATTACTACAAGCTATACTCAGTTACAACTTCAAAATATGTCATGATACAAAGAGTTTAAGATACAGAAACCTAATAGGTGGGAAGGCAATAGAACCAAACAGCTGGAGATTTACAGCAAGCTAACCTGGATGTAAATATCAAAGAGACGCCTCGCATGACCCTGCCAGGTGCTTCTGTTTTGATTGAAGACAGTCTCAGCAAAGTAAAGCCTTATGGTATAAGGACCATTTTTCAGTCCTAAACCGTAGTATCTGAGCGAGCTTGGAGACTTCCTTGAAGTTCGGAAAAGCTCTGGATATCTTGTGTTATTAACTTCCATTGTGGTGGACTGTATAAATGATGGATCCTCATTGTCGATGGTAATACCACCATTGCTCACTCCCCATTTTTCTTGAACTAAATAAAAAGAAGCCGGTCCAAGGGTCGTAAGGTTTTCATTCTCGAATAATATGCCATTGTCAGCCCTCATTTCCGACCCACCACACTTGATTGCAAAGCCAGAATCTAAAGCAAGCAACAAAGATCATCAATCCCTCAAACTTCTTAGTTATTTTGAAGAATAAAAGCTTCTTGGAGGATATCTTACAAGCATTTCCTACGAATCTAACAACAATTATTTGGGTCATAAAGGAAATCATATATATTAATAGTTACACACTGCCACTATGGCATATATAGGAGACAATGTGCTCACATGACATGGCAACATACCATATATTTATTTGCTTTGCTTTGGTTGATAAAATTTTCTATCAAACAACTGACACATAACAGTGCACATTTACGCTGTAATTTAAATATAAACCACAAAGCATGGGCAATCAAATACTGAAGCTAAGTATGTTGTTGATACATGTCCAAAGAAAACAATGAGCAACTTACACGGTGTTGTGTTCCTGTTGCAAGGAAAGTCTCGCTGAAGACAACGCAATCCTGGGAGAACACTGCAAACAGAGATACAATTACTCAAGAGAATAGAAAATAATGCATACCAGAATACCAGCTATAGTTTACCCTTTACACTAAAAACAACATTAACAATATTGTGGAAGAGAGGAACCCATATAATAAATGTTTTATATGATAGCTGGATTATTTTGATAGTATGAATGAAAAGATGCCAATCTCCACACTACCGGAGGCATCACTCAATCACAACCATTGTTTTGATCAACTTGTGGCAGTAGAATACAGAGCATAACTCACAGAACTATAAAAGCGATCCAGTAATTTTTTTCCTCAAAACCCAATAACTTGAATTTCAGAAGGGATCAGAGGACGTGAACTCTATGAAAAAAGTACTCCAAGTATCCTGATTAGAATTTTTACTAATTTTCTCCTCTCAGTAACATATAGCAAAGATTTGTTGCACTGCTTGCAATCATGCATAGAAATTTTGTCGAAGTGGACTGTCGATGGAAGGTCACAAACAAAACACTAGTATCATGAATAATGAAGAAAAAACTTAGGTCTGAAATAAAAGAAGTGAAAATAGACTGCTTTTTGAAGTGTCTTTCAACCTTTCAGTAGGGTCTTAAGAAAGTGGATGTATTCAATATCACTTACCAATTTATACCTTTACAAAGATACATCTGAATATCTATAAGAACAATAACCGGAAAACTTCAAGATGTCACAAAAGATCAATTAGAATGATCAATTTTTCTTGTTTCCTTAATAATATTTTCTAAAATAATATTAACTTGTTTCTCTAGTCTAAAGCACCTGGATGCATTTAATCTTAGAACTTGGTATATGTGTCATCCCCAAACAATAACCATATCAAATAGAATGAAAATTTAAATGATTACCTTTCATTTGTGCTGTCAAATTTAAAATTATTAGCCACCAAATTCCTGAAATAACAGGCAAGCATTTCGAAATATGTTAATTAAATTACAAAAAAAAAAAAACGAACTGGATCAAGACACAAAAACAAGCCACATATCAGATACCATTTATCAAGATCATTAAAATTCAACAGTGACATTAAACATTAATAATGTGAGGATTAATCCTACAACCGAGACATTCCATGTGTACTTCACCCTTAAGATTCTGAACTGATTTGTTAGGCTCAGTTTGTCCAAGTAAGACTTTCCATAAATAGAAGCTCGTCTCGTCAGAACAAAAAATGCCATATTTCAGCAGTATGTAGGTGATGGGGACCATGGTAAGCAGATGTCCACCATATGAAAGGCGTCTCAACTAGGCATCTTACAAGCAAATGTGTTAAAGAAGACGGTATGATTAAAAACGTACAATTGCAAATTAGCTATTTCCCATGTTGGCCTCACCCACCGAGGAAAATTGCCAGATAGTTCATTGTAAGACAAATCTCTGCAACATAAGACTTCATTAGATATTTAGGATCAGGAACCAGTCTGTATTCTGATATGAAAAGATGTTGACTAGAAACTGAAAAATAAATATATATAAAATTCAGAAGAGCTTAAATGCTCTTTTTTGCTCCTCAAATGGCAGATAAAGTGCTACTAGATCTGATAAGTCTTGAAAATGCAAATGGCAGATGAAATGCTACTAGATCTGAATGTTCAAATTGTTCTAATCAACTTACATATTCTGAAGCGAGTCACTTCTATCAGGAAGAAGAGAACCAGACAAGCTGTTGTTTCCAAGAAACCTGACCACGTCAAGCACAATAAGACAACAGAGTATAGGAGAAAAAGTTGCATTTGTCCAATATTGCAGGAAGGGTTTAACTATTACGCACAACGAACGTAAGGAACTCATATTCACTAATCTTGGTGGAAGTGGACCACTTATATTGTTGAAACTTAAATCCCTGCCAAAGAAAATTAACGGAGCATGAAATACAATAGCAACGTATTATCTATTTCCTACCTTCTATAAATTCTGTGAAGTTATTTAATTAAATTTTGTATTGAACTTACAGTGTAACTAGCTTATTCAATCGGAAAATGTCCGTTGGGATAGGACCAGAAACTAATGCATTTCTTATAACTCTAGTCAAAACATCAACAAATGGTTAGTAACTTAGTATGCATTTGAATACTTCAGCAGAAGATAGACATAAACATCATTGCACGTCAAAGAGATCTGTGCCTTACAAGTTACTTAGGTTCGTCAAGCTGGTGATAAAATCAAGAGATGAACTAAAATTCTGCAAATCACATATCCGCCTGTAAAATTTCATGTACAAAAGTTGTTCATGCACTTGGAGAACCAGAGGGCGAAATCTGTAGGGGATGAGGAGGTAGAGAGAAAGAGGCAACTCACAGATCTCTCAATGCGGTTAAATTTGAAAAACTAGCCGGTATAGGACCTTCGAAATTATTCCCGTAAAGTCTCCTATAAGATCAAACAATATCCGCAAATGAGTAATTGATACTTTTCATGCTTACAATGTTGCAGTGAAGTCATTCTTACTTACAGGCGGTCTAATTTCCTCCAGTTGCCAATAAAAGCAGGTATCTTTCCAGAAAATGGGTTGTCTGGTGCCCACCTGAAAACCAACAAGTCAACACAGAGAAAGCAGAAATAAGCTGAGCGCATTGCATAATATCTGGTTTTCACTTGGGGACCAAAAGAATAAAGAATATTCATGGGACAAAAAAATAAGTACATGTCAATCAAATTTTGGAGGTTGGCAAATGTCGAAGGAATCTCGCCACCAGCACCACAACTGTCTAGGTATCTGCAAAATTAAGTTAAGATTGTATGATTTAGCTTCTAATTAGATACTAGATTATATCTTATTGACTTAAGAAGCATATGTGCTTGTGCATATATAATTCATAAATTCTAATACAAACGTACAATAGCTTCAAATTAATTAGGCTTCCAAGTTCTGGGGGAAGAGTGCCGGAAAAATTATTGGAACTCAAAGCCCTGCAACAGACAGACAACAGAACCATATTACATACGTAAAGCCGACTAAATAATAAAAAAAACCATAAATACAAGCACAGAGTTATCTCTACTTGATACGACCAAGAAAACTTTCAATAGAGAGCAACAAGAGCAACACCTCCCTATGATGTAATCGACGTGCTATACTCAAAAAGGTTGAGAAAGCAGACCCACTCAAATACCAACAAAAAGATCGGCCTGCAAAGATGTAATTTCTAGTATGAGGAGTTGATAGCCTTCATGAGTTTGGTACAAATGTTTAGTTGGGTTTAGTTGAGATAATGATGAAACTAGATCATAAAAGCATATTACATCTCTTATTAATCCAGTGGTAGACATCTTCTGTCTAACAAACTTACACACTTCATTAAATGTGAAGTGAAAGGAATCAGTTGTTCGACGTTCAGAAAGAAGTCAGTTGTTTTGTGTAAGATAATGGCTAAGCAAGAATACTAGACTGACATATCACAACTTCAATAATGTGATGTCACTAACAAACATGACCGATATCATCTTTTTTTTAGGGTTGGTGACCCTATAAACTGTGTTCCAAGTTCCAACTGTTAGTTTGTGGAACATATATGTTTTCAACAACAAATATCCACGTGGACCGCCACAATAGACATTAGTCATATAGGGGCCATTTACCCAAATGCTTACCCAGTAAACGCTTACTGGTAAGAGTCAACACTTTAACTTAGTTTACCGGGTAAGATTATAGTTTATTAAAGCGGTCTCGTATACAACAATTTACCCAGTAAGAGCTAACCAGATAAGAGTCGTCACCTCCACTTGCCAGGTAAGACTCTTCATCCTTGTCATCCCTCTTACCTGGTAAGATTCTCGGTCCTTTCCATGTTCGTCCGGTAAGGTAAATGACCAGATGAGCGCTTACGGGTAAGCGTTAAGTAAACAGCCCCTTAGTCTAACTTGACAGCAGTTACCATCAGCTCTAGCTAACAAGCATTAGAAGTGTTTCATAACTATAGCCTGCTTGCATAAATAACAACATTAAAAGGCACTCACAGCATGGTAAGTTTCTTAAGATTTCCAATCTCCCTGGGTATTTGACCATAGAACTGATTGTGCGCAAGTTGCCTGTTAAGATAAACGCAAATAAAAGGTTGACCAAAGGTGAAAGTATTAAGTGAAAAAAGTCAGCAATTTTGAGAATCTATCCTAAACAAAACAATATATTGCTGGAAATATTAACTGCCATATTTGATGGGATGAATGATAAATCTTAACATGATATGCCAGTCACAATAGAAAAAAGAAGTAGCCCATTCTGGTTCCCAAAAATGTATGCCATATTTTTTAAAATATAAAAGACATTTTATCAATATCAATTTACATTAATTTATATATTTAAAAAGTATTTGAAAAATAATCTAAACAAATAATAAAACAACATAAATATATACTTTACTTATTTATGAATAACTAATAAATTTATTTACTTAATTAAAAATTAAATTTATTAAAATAAAATATCATTTGTATAAAAAATAAACGAAACAAAAATGACATAATTTAAAATTTTACAAATTTTAAAATAAACTAGTAAAAAAACAATAAGAACACAAGAATTGAGCACCACCAAGACAAAGGCAAGGAAGTTGAACACCTGAAGACTTTCATTGAAAAATTGAAAGAATCTGCCCAGTCTAGGGATGAAGAAAGAGGAGGGGGGGCTAAATGCAGAGACAAGGCAACTGAGGATGTCGACTTTCTCCTTGAATGAACAGAATAGGCCCGAGAGCTATGAATGGAGAGAGTTTCCTTTTCCAGGATATAGGCTTGGGTAGAAAAATAATAGGATTTCTTATTTGGAGACCCAAACTTACAGAAGGGTAAGGTGTACATCGGTTCAACAAGGCTTCAAGCCTAATCTAGGACGGTCTTCAGATCTTGTTAGTGCCACAGATCATGACAGAAAACTCAGGGGGATATAAGAAGAAAGATGGTCAGAGTCCGTCAAAGATAAAAGAAATAGTTACGTAATACAATGTAGAACCACACAACACCAAAACGGTCGTTATGCTTATATATCCAATCAATAGCCGAAAGACAGAAGTGCAGCAGGAAAGAGGGATCATCTTATAGGTACTAGAGAAACAATAAATAAACATGCTACACTTACAAGACCTCCAATGCAGAAAAATTTCCAATGAATGCAGGCAAGGTACCAGTGAAGACATTCTTATCGAGCCTCCTGCACAGGTGAAAGATGTTATTAAGTGCATACATTAACGATACCATCACATCTGTGACAGGAAAACGACCAAGGCTCAAACATTTGTACTGAATATTGATTTTGATCAATAATTTTGAGAGAAAGAAAGAAGGGTTAAATGGAAATGCATACAATTCAATGAGGTGAGTTAGAGCAGCAAGTTCTTCGAGAAAAACCCCTTGCCTGTTAAGTCGCCATATTTTCCTGGAAGCAAAAGACAAGTCTTAGGATACTGCATTACAACAGACAGAATTAAGATAAATTATTTGGAGGACTCGGTAACTTTAGTTTAGGTGTAGGATTTAATAAAAAATCTATATCCAAATTCAAACCAGGAATTGCAAGGCTCATATCCTAACATGATTCATTTTTTTTCCAAAGCCTTATTTATTCAGAAATGCCTCCGCAAACATCAACTTGGCTTTCCCAAAGAAAACACCACTATCATCTCTTTAACCACCAATAACCCTTCTTTCCAACCACAAAGCTTGTGGCGTAGCGGTAAGGCCTGTGGGGGATGTGGATGGTATCCCATTCACCCCAGGTTCGAATCCCTTCGTGCGCATCTTGTGGCCAGCCTTAGTCTCAGACGGCCGAATTTTCTTTCAGTTCTAAATTGCCAAGGATGTAGTCTAGGCGAAGTCTAGATGAACCTTATCCAAAAAAAAAATAACCCTTCTTTCCAAGTCAGCAGTCCCTATAGTGTCTTGGTTACTTATTCCATTGTCACATTTCATCATCTTGCCTGCTCCCTCCCATAAAAAAATATCGAATTTTAGGAGTCCAATATAGTAAAGTCTTTTAAGGAGTGTTTGGATATACCATAAAACTGAAACCGCAGTAATCAATTTTGTAGTGCTAGGGAACACTGTGTTGGAGGAAACTCGAAAGGTACAGAGAAACAATAGGTTTACTAGCTTAGGAAAAAACTAAAATTGCGTTAAGTTATATTTGGACCCATATCTGTCAGGGTATCAGGAAATTTACTGGAGGACGATCTCAATTCTTCAGTCATGATTTTGGCAGATATCGTTCCCTTTTAATTAGTGGGTGGTTAACTTCCCAGTAATTACAAACTCCTTACACAGATCAGAAGGCTTCGGAGCTTCAGAAGCTCTATAGTTTTTGAGGCTTTTGAATAAGACTCAGAGGCTTCTGAAGAGAACTCAAGAGGCTTCTGAATTTCACTTAACATTCAGAAATTCATTGTCCCCAAGCACTTTTCTGGAAAGAACTCAAAGGCAGCCTGTTGGACCCTGCAAGGGGGCACAGCCACCTTGTCCCCCCGCCATGCAGTCATCCAGCGACCCCGAGTACTAATTATTAGCTTATACAAGTGTACATTCCACACCTCCTACCCCGTGTTATAGCTTAACCAAAAACCTGTATCCACTTGTGAATCCAATTACCTAAAATGAACCAATGATCTTACTAAAACCACCAATAAACTGGTTCTCATTATGACATTTTAATCGACAACAGGAAACGTAAGTAACGAGTTGCCATATGAAAAATGATGTTTCTGATAAATGTGTGACGAAAACCTATCCTTGACTATATTCCTAAAAATTGCCATTATCACATTGACTCAAAGGCACATCCAAACACCCCCCTTAGTTTGACATTGATCATTTTAAAATTCACCAGTACCTTATAATACATCTTAACAATTTGTGGTGAGATTTGAAAGCAGTCACCACTTGTTCAGAAAACAAGCTAAACCATAACAAATGTCAAATTTGCTTTACTTTTGTATTAGATGATCAAAAAAGTCCGACGGTGGATATAAATTTGTAATTTTCACAGATAACACTAGCAACTAACAATTTTCATCAATAAGTAAAACAAATATCAATTCAATAGAACACCTCTACATATAAATTTCCCAATGCTGAATGTAATTTCAAACCTAATGGCTCCATGTGGAAAAATTAACCAATTAACCTATTTGTTTTGATGACTTCCAATCCATCTCCTAGGGGTGTGCTCGGTTCGGTTTGGTTCGGTTTTGGGGTAAAACCGAAACCAAACCGAAAATTTCGGTTTGGTTTTTGGTTTTAAGTGCGGTTTTCGGTTCGGTTTTTATTTTTTAGTTTTTTGGTAAAACCAAAATCACAAAAATGTTCCCACGCCAATGGCTTAATAGTTAATATAGATGGGTCTCAACTAAACTAAGCTATTGAGTCCCAAATAATTTGTATCTACTTTTTATCTACAAATTGTTAATCCAATTAAACATTGTACTTCTTTATATCAACCATTCAAGGAAAACTCAGAACCCATATCTAGCCATGAACCTAGGGTAAATGCAAAGATACACCATAAAGCCACTAACCTAAGCTTTCTGAAAAATATGATTACATGGCTCACATCAAGTATCATCATAATAAGTTCAGTAAAATTAAAATCTAGGAGTACGAGAGTCAGTAGGGTAAATTNGAAACATAAAACCGAACCAAACCGAAAAATCGTTTTTTAAAATTTTAAAAACCAAAACCAACGGTTCGGTATTTTCGGTTTTTGGTTCGGTTTCGGTTTTTCCTGCTCACCCAAACCATCTTCACGTTTTGGAAAAGAGATTACAAATTTACAATTACACCATGGATGCATAATAATCTATTCCGGAAACTAGTTGAAGGAGAGTAATTTGATTCAATTAAACGGGAAGATGTACTTACAGTCTGGTGATATGGCAGGTGGTGTTGTTGTTGAAGGTACAGTTGCATATGATGGCTGGATTGGGTGGATATTTGTCATCCACCCCGAAATCTATCTCTGGTCCGAGGGCTGTTCCGGTGCATGGTTCTCCGCTTATATTCCAGAGGTTGTTGGGAATTCGAACATCCCATTGTTGAAATATCGAATTCAAAGCTCTCACTGTGATTTCAATGAAAAGAGATAACGATGGCCTTAATCAATTTCATGCATTTTTTTTCTCTTGAGTAAATTACATATTTGGTCTCTGTGGTTTACTCTTTATTGCACTATTGGTCTCTCTTTCAAAATAATTATGGATTTAGTCCTTCTGTTTACATTTTCTTACACTGTTGGTCCATGTCCCTAACTTTCAGTCTATTAAGCATAGGGACCAACAGTGCAATATAGTGTAAAACACAGGGACCAACAGTGCAATATAGTGTAAACCACATGGACCAACAATGCAAGAAAGTGTAAATCATGGGGACCAAATCTGTAATTATTTTGAAGGAGGGACCGACAGTGCAATTAAGAGTAAACCACAGGGACTAAATATGTAATTTACTCTTTTTCTTTTTTCGAGTGAAAAATATTTAAAAACAGCATTATAATTTGGATAGGTTATAAATACGACGAAACCTCAAATAAATACAAAAGGGATCGTTATTTGCACCATATTTTATGTCAAAATCAGATCATTCGGCATTCGGAATGTAAAAATCAAATTTCTTTTTGGGTGCAATTAGCCTCGGGGGTTGCTATTTGCACCCTTTTTAATAGGGATGTGATGCATCGGAATGTAAAAAGAGGGTCTGATGTTGATATGTGTGAGGGAGCAATTCATTTTACATGGGTGTGGTTAGTAAGTCAAATGGTGCAATTAGTCTTCCCTTAGGCTATGCGTATCCGAACCCTCCCAGCCCTCCTAACTCCACTGCCACATTAGCGCCACATGAGCGTCACATCAGCTTTTTCATAAACCCGCAATAAGCCCTCTGGAGTCCTCTCTGGTTAGTACCTGAACCCTCTCAACCCTCTCACTTTTTAATAAAACACAACACCCCCCCCC
>LUCG01104474.1:0-10733 GCA_001633085.1 Carthamus tinctorius
GGACTCTCTCTCTCTCTCTCTCTCTCTATATATATATATATATATAATATATGGTCCCTGTCTAGCCGATGTGAGACTCCATTCCATCTTCAGTTTTACATCATGGAGGACGATAAAAGTGAAACAGCTAATGTTGAATTCTGTTGCTTTTTGCAGCTATTTGAATTCAGTGGGATTCTGACAGTCTTTATAACTGGGATTTTGATGTCTCATTATTCATGGCATAATGTCACCGAAAGCTCAAGAATCACCACCAGGCATGTATGGTTTCGTGCATTTAGATTTTATCGGTTTATACCTTACTCCAACATTTGGAAAGAAATGAAGTATTCGAATGAACTCCACAAGTAAGTAAATTCATTAGAGTTGCCGTGGTTACTTCTCTTAAAAGCTCTATGATTACAGGTATGCATTTGCAACATTATCTTTCATTGCTGAAACATTTATATTCCTTTATGTGGGAATGGATGCTCTGGACTATGCTAAGTGGAAAATGAGCACGATAAGGTACTAGTCGTCCTAACAAATTTTCAAGACACTTTTGAGATAAAGCGTTCCAAGAGTTGGGTTTCGGTGATAAGTGCCAAATTTTGTGAGAAGGGTGAGAAGTGGTTATCAACCGTTGGATGAGAAATGGACGAACATTAGGCAAGATGCACTGGATCAATTCCCTTTTAAGCCGCAATTCATGGGAGGGTATTTGATTAAAAGTGATCAACAATTTAAAAGTACTTCTCACACTTCTAACCTGAAATAGCACTTTCCACATGATCCCATGCCAAACATTCAATTGGTCTATTGGTCTTTTTATAGAGGATTATCTGAAAATTTTGCTTAGAAAAACGAGTAACTTATAGAAAGATGTTTTTACAGGGCACTACGCAAAAATGTCCTATAAAAATGCTAATCGGACATTTTATTTCAAAAATGTTGTATAAAACTTGTTAGGAAGCTCAAAAGTGTTCTATCAAGTTACTGTAACACTTTTACATATGACGCATTGTTTGTTTGGTCATTTAAACCTGATCCTGCAAAGCAGTCTATTAGGACATTTTGATTTAGACATATTTGGCATCCTATAAAGCCATTGTTGTTTTAGTGAATGTGATTTTCAACTAGAGGTGCTTACTGGACCTTTTCCTGTCACAGTTTTGGGACCAAAATGGGGATTTACTGCACTGTAATGTTCTTGATATCTCTTGGGCGTGCTGCTTTCGTGTTTCCCCTTTCTATAATTACCAATTACATGTATAGAAGTGGAGGGGAGTCTGCAAAGATCACAGGACATCACCAGGTAGACATGCCACTGCAACTTCTAGTGCAGTCTTTAGAGCATCTCCAACAGATATTCCATAGTTTCTCAAAAATGGAGAACCAAAAGTCAAAAGCTCCTAAAAGAATTGCATTCATCTCCAACCGATTCCCCATTTTGGACACTTCAACTTTGATTATAATATTTATATATTCTTCTACTCATCTATTAAAAAATTATCTCTCTCTAGATTTTTATTTTCAAAGTTTTCTATTGGTTCTCCCATTTGGTAATCATTTTTGGGGTTATCTCCATATTTGGAGAAAAAACCCTTTTCTCTCCTACTTTCTCCATTTTGGAGATAGTTTTCGGGAAATTGTTGGAGCAAAATATTAGCTCAAAATCCACATATTCTCCATTTTGGAGAAGCTGTTGAAGATGCTCTTATATATTTTTGCTGATGACAAATCAACTTACTTTATCTTATGCAATTTGGTTTAGATGGTAATATGGTGGGCTGGTGTGATGAGAGGTGCTGTCTCTGTTGCCTTGGCATTCAAACAGGCATTCATTTGGGACATTTCTGTTTTTTTTCTTCAAATTCTCATGTTTAGTTTTATTCAATAATTAAAGGTATTCGATTCTTTGTTGGGTTTGTGTAGTTTACTCACTCTGGTGTAACACTAGATCCAACCAACGCTACGATGATCACCACCACTATTGTGATTGTTCTCTTCAGCACCGTTGTAAGTATACATCTCTTTTCTGGTCCTGTTAGCATAAACATTTAGCAATGAAAGCAGTGTTGCTTCTCACATGGCAACACCACCAAGAAATCAAATATAATAGAAGGGAAAAAAAGAAACATTTGTCGGAGTAGCACATCAGCTAGACATGGACTATCAGACTTGTATACACACACACACACATCAGATGGCCTGTGTCTAGCGAATTGGTACTCTTAACGCACCCCCTCAAATGGAGGCTAGATGGTGTTTCCTGGAATAGAAGCAAAAGAGCGGTTCTAGTCTTTAGATGTGGTCGACAAATACCATATTAGAATTTGTGGGACCCCTTTGAAATGTCTTTTGATTAAATGACCTTCTCACATGTTCTTTTAAGTCTATGACCTTCCGGCAGTTTTGAACATTCCACTGCATTATAGGATAATCCGTTTGAGGGGGCATGTCGGAGTCCCAGTTGGCTAGACATGGGGCCATTTAACTTATATATATAGTTAGATTCATACCAGAGTAGTAATCAAATAAGAGAGAATAAAAAAACGGTCGAATCACATGTGATTTTACATTATCTCACGTGTAAAATCACATGTGATTCTTAAATCGCGGATCACCTCGTCCGCACACTCTCGCGTTGACCGTTAAAATCACGTGTCTTTGCATGTAATTTGAGCGTTCTCGTATTTTTTCTATTTAGTTATTGTTCTTGTTTGAACTCCCCTCCTCTCTGTATATATAATATGCAAGAGACTTGGGATCACATGAGACCAAACTATTTTCATGAGATCCGTGATACCACGTTTTTACACTTGAAACTTTACGACAAAATACTATGAAGGTAACCTTCACAGTCTCTTTACTGTGAAGGTTTATACTTTTTTTGACCTTCATAGTGTTTTGCTGTGAAGTTTTAAGTGTAAAAATATGGTCTCAAAAGTCTCACGAAAACAACTTGGTCTTACGTGAACCCAACCATATGTAGGAACTTCGATTATAGAGAGAGGTTTAGCGGATCCTAACAACATCCATATGCGTAGTTTTCTTTTGGGAATCCATGTTATCTTTGTTGATGCAATGATTCTAGTTCCTTAGCAAGCGGCTTGCATTTCAGGTGTTCGGTCTCTTGACAAAGCCGCTAGTAGATCATCTTCTTCCCCCTAATTCAAACAAGGGGGCATCTCGTGACCCCGGACCAAAAGAGGACATGACCCTTCCATTGATGTCATTAGAAGAATCCGCTTCCGAGAATATATCACGAGCCAAGGACAATTTATCGATGCTTATGGACCGGCCCGTTTACACAATCCACTCGTACTGGAGAAGGTTCGACAACGCTTACATGAGACGGATATTCGGCGGCCCATCTGAGAATGATAACGACTCTTCATGCTAGGATCATTCCCTGCGCCAATAGACTTAACGGTATATTATATATATGTATACACACAAAGCCTTTTTGTCGAGATGCAAAGGTGATCCAAAAAACGTTTGGGTCGATATCCGAGGAGTTTTTCTGTGTTTATTGTTCGTCTCTTGTTTTTCACGGATAAAAATCTTTTGGCCCAAAATTTTCCTCTCGCATTCCACCTTCCCACCAGTGACATGAATACACATCATCAACGAGGATGTGAAGTTGAATAAAATAAATCTAGAATATATAAAATCCGAGGTGTTTTAATTTTATTGGTTGGATAGGGATGAAACGTCTGTAATCCACTTTAGTGTGGTGTTGCAGTTTTCTTTATCCAATCACTGTCAAGAATTGCTATGAATGGGCCTGGGTTACTGACACAAAATTTATGGGTTATTTATTATTATTTACAGTTGTATTTATTTTTTGAAGTTGAACGAGATACTGTAATTTTTTGAAGTCGTAGAAAAAATTGATTTAAAGAAAAAAAGAGAGAAGAAAAAATTGATTGTATGGATAAAATGGGTGTCATGTGTTTCAGTAACTTAAGTGTTAAGATAATGGTATGCTCAATTAAAAGTCACTTGTTAAAAAGTAAAAACCACAAGTTGGTCATTTTACTTTACTTTAATAATTTAAAATCAAATTTANTAATAATTTAAAATCAAATTTAATGATTTATGGTACCCTAAACAAGTCAAATGGACTATGGAGGCTCTTTTATTTGGAAATCTTGTTTACAAATTTCAAACCCATTTGTTTCTTACTTTTATTCCATCGGTCAATAACATTAGCGGCACGAGATGAAATAGGGTCGGTTATTTGCTTTAACCGGATAAGTGCTGATTCGGGTTGCTCTAACCGGATAAGTGCTGATTCGGGTAAGAGCGTTGACTCGGATAAGTGTTGTTTGGGTAAGAGTGTTTAGCACATGTATTTTATAAGTGCTTACCAATAAACAAAATAACTAGTTTAACTTTTTTTGTAGTTAGATCTTAAAAGAAAGAGAGGGGGAAAGAATGGGCAAATATGGAATAAACAGATTTGATCCGGGTAAGTAACATTTTTTTGAACGGCATGTTAACGCACGCACACGTTCCCGGGCCTCCTTACGGGCAGTCCGTCTAATCCGCTGCGACCCGGCCCAACCTATGACTGAACCCGACCGGCAATCTCAGACCCGGTCAGATTTCAGTCAGCAATGCTGACTCTGTCAGCACCAAATAAATAACCCCTAAGTCTCAACAATTTAAAGCATGATCTAATTATAGTTCTATGATATAAAGCTAATTTTGTTACATGATTCACTTATGAAATTGCAAGAGTTCTATGATATAAAGCTAATTTTATTACAGCTAAAAAGTCTATAACATGTTAGGATGGTATAACCGAAACTAATTCGGTAATAAACTTAAACTTGTAAAATATTTTATGAAAAAGAAATAGAACATGTAAACTATTTTATAGCATAATATAAAATAAATGAAAATTTTCATTAAGAATGATAAACAACATTTTTTCGTGATCATCATGCAATTTAAAGGTCATTGTTTCAAGTCTCATAAATCCATTTAGGGATTCGGGTATGAAAAACCTGAACCTGAATTTGAGCCAAAACTAAGATGTTTTGTTTGTGTAAAACCTGAATACCCCCAAAATTCGAAAAACTGTAACCCGACTTTTGGGTAGATATTTGGGGTTCAAAGTGAGTTTGATCGTTGGCTACTCGACCAGCATGTAAACACCAAAATAATATACATATATGTTTTAAATTATATTTGAATATATTTTTTTTATCCGATTATCTTTAAAAAGATTGTAAATTCAAGTCGATCGAAGTGTTATTTAATTTCTAAACTTACTATCGATTTCATCAATCTCTCAATCGATTTAATTCATTCTCAAAATCGATTAAGTTTTTATATACTTTTTGCATTGTAATAATACCCAAACCCAACCGACATCAACCTAAAATTCGACCAACCTGAACCCGAAGCAATCTGAAATCCGAAACCTAACAATTCACATTTTGATTTTCATATGCGAACTCCAATCGAAGTTTTGGTTTGTCCATCTAACCCCACTTGTCCCCGCCCCGCTCCGATACACCCCCTCTAATTGGGGATTTCCGTTGCTATTATCCAATTTACAGACTCTTTAGAATTAACCGAGATACACAAAAGCTGATAAAGTTGAGTTCCGATGAGAAATGCCAAATAGAGAAGTGCGAGAAGCAGTTATCAGCCATTGGATGAAATGAAAAGAACATTATTACACAAACCTAAGATACACCAGATCAATTCTCTTTTAAACAATTAAAAATGATCAACGATTTGAAAATACTTACACGTCTCGCCAAACAATAACATTTCTCGCATAATCTCATGCCAAAGCTGATATTCCCCTGTTTATGAAATTATCGTTCTCTTTGGATCATGCTTTATATTTTCATTGATTTATATACGTAGAAAAAGGTTCAAATGAAAAACATAACTTTCTAAGAAAACGTGAGGAGAAATCTCAGCCACTCATCCGGTCAATAAAGGCGGCTTTGACCGTNCGTGATCACGTACACCGTAATCCAATATGTGTGGCTGAGATTGCTCCTCACTTTTTCTTAAATTGACATGCTTCTCGTATGAACCTCCCTCTATATATATGTAACTTTATTCAAAATTTTGATATGCAAACATCTCATCATAACCAAAATAACTACATAAAATATACACATTAGAATTTAGAAACTAGTCTTCTTTTACATTCATCATTTCATCATAACCAAAAAAAAAAACCTAAAAAAGGAAAAAAAACACAAATGAGTATCACAAATTGAGAAATTGTCTAAGGGTCCATATTTCTTGCCCCAATCTATTCGAATTATTGATCATCACCATATTTGGATCACCACACGACCATTTTCCCACATTCCTTTCTTCCGTTAAATTAAGCAACTTTTACCTTTTCTCTCTCTCTCCTCCCTTCAATCGAAACAATATTTTCCCCCAAAATCCACACACCACCCTCAATTCCCTCTCCCAATTCGCCCTTCACTGGACGCCATTTTTCAGAAGAAATTTTCATCATGATTTTCTTAAGTTAGTCAAGGGCTCTTTGGTGGTATAACCCATCATTACTTGCTGGGTTCTCCTTCTTTTTGATCCTGTGAGGTATGTGATGATAATTCTTTTCAACAGCCCACTATTTTTTAATTATGTTTTTCGCTTTCATTTTCTTGAATGCCCCCACCAAGTGTTTGATGTTTTGCCTCAGTGAATAACTCGAAAATTTCTCGGGATTATGTGTTGTTTTCTTGTTCCCTTAGATTGTGTTCTCTTTTAATCGACTGTTGAGGCTTTTAATTGTGATTAATTTGTTTGATTCCTTGCGTTTTTATAGGTAAATTTTGTGGGTGTTTGAAGGATTTGATGCTGTTTGAGTTATTATATGAGTTTCCCTCTTTATTGTTTTTGAATTTTTTTTGATAGTTTAAAGGGTTCTTTGAATCTTTGGTGTAACCCATCATTATCAGGAGATAATTCATTCACCAACCCACAATTTAATTGTGATTTATTTTTTCAAAAATTTGCTTATTTACTGTAGATAACATAACATTGCATTTATTCTCAATATTTCATTGAATTGCAGATTGTTGCATTGTTTCTCTAAATTTCAATATCTTTTGGTTGAATCTTATCCAAGCAGAAGCTTCAAATTCATTGCATTTTAAAGATAAGATGTTATAGGTATTTAAAAGAGTGGTGTTCTTTTGGAATTTCCCTCATTTCTGTTCATGTTTTCTCATTTTAGGTTCTTTGGAAAATCCATCATCAATTGCTGGTTTTTGCTTTTTTTACCTGATAATCTTTTACCAACCCACAATTTAGTTGGTTTTCTTTAATACTTATCTCTAATTTTTGGCCCAATTTCTTGATTTGTGTACCTTTTAATTTGTTGCTTTTCAATGTTAATGGAACCCCAATTATTTATAATTTCATGAGATTGTATATTCTTGGCATGTTTCCTTCAAAATTTTCCCTATTTGGTTTAACGTTGGTTTATAGTAAAAATAGTAGTTATCATGAGAACAGTAAGAACATATCTCCATCCTTGGATCAATCCTAATTAAAGATCAATCGAAAAATACCCTTCTAACCTAATTCAAGGGTTATTTTGGGACTTGATCTGAACCATTAGATCAACATTAACTAAAAGTGATCAAGGATCCAAATCCCTTCTTACATTTCTCACCTTAGCTCCTGTTCTAACACTATCCTTCATCTTTTAGTTGATTCTTTACTTTCTAGAAGATTAAATTCATCACATTCATAGATAATTCTTTCGTGGGTATTTGAAAGATTCGAGTTTTTTACTCTTTTTTCTTACGTTATCTTTATAGATTCAGAAAATTATGTTCTTTTTTTGGTTAGATTCTGAGGCAACATGGGTGATACTGATGATAAAGATGACAAGAATGGTGAATCGTACGAAACCCCACCATCTGGATCCGCCGCTCATGATGATGCATCCGAATCCTCTTGTTATGCAACTGATGAAGAAGACACCCATATACATTTGGGTCCGAAAATCAGCATCAAAGAGCATCTCGAGAAGGACAAGGTTCTTACATTCTTATTACGTTTGTGTACCCAATTAAGATTTGTCTATTGGGATTGTTTTCGGCTTTCTTGATTACGTGTTGTTGGTTTTTTAGGATGATGAGAGCTTGAGGAGGTGGAAAGAGCGGCTGCTTGGAAGCGTTGATGTCAGTCAGGAAGGTAACTTTTTTCTTGTGTAAGTTGGTTCGATTCATGCTTTTTTTGTCGTCTGAATGGGAAACGAACCGGGGGAGGGGGACCCACAATGGTGCACACGGTGGTAAAAGAATTTAGGGTCGTGAAAGGTGCCACCGTATTTTATTATATATTTCTTGTAAATATAGTAATGACATAGGTTTCTCTGGCTTGAGTTGGTTTTCATGGTCTTTTCTTGCCGCTTTGGGCCAATCCCATTTGTATCATTTTCTTAGGGGGTGTTTGGTTAGAGGTAGTAAGTAGTAATTAATGGGAATGAAAATAAAAGAAACTGTTTGGTTTTATATAATGTAATGTGGTTCATTCCCTCAGAAGCCCAAATTTTCATTCTTAATTAGAACCAAACTCCCCGTTAGTGTTGAGCTTTAAATTTCAGGTTTATTATGTTTTTGAATTTTTTGGGATAAAAAACTTGAACATTTAGAATTTGTAAAAAATATCCTTTTTTTATAGTCAAATGGTGCCATATTGAAAGAATTTACAGTTCCGCCTCTAAAATGAATATAAAAAACCCAAACCAAACACATCCAGTAAATCCCACTTGAAAGTAGGTTTCAAGGGTCTTTTGGTTGAATGACCTTAAATGAGTTTTCTATCATATGACCTGAATTATTTTCTTCGCTAAAATGACCTTCATCTGACTTGCTCTTAATGTTGAACAATGGGTCATCTAAGGATATGACTTCAGATGAGCTTTTAATTAAATTCATGACCTTGTGGCCTACTAAAGATTTTTTTTTGACTTTATACTCATTAGAAGGTCATGAGTTTAATTAAAATCTCATTTAAGGTTTTACAGGTGATTTCTGGTTAGAATAGTAGTTATTACTTTCCAAAACGGGTTCCATAGAGGGTAGTTTACCAAAATACCCCTAAGAAAGTAGCATAGTTTTATTAACATAAAAAAAACTCATAGCTAACACTTTATTTGGTGCTAATAGTTGAAGAGCCGGATGTGAAGATAATGAGCCTTAGCATCGTCTCTCCTGGTAGACCCGACATTGTTCTCGAAATCCCTGAATCCGGGAACCCAAAAGGCCAATGGTTTACCCTAAAAGAAGGTAGCAAATACAGCTTGAAATTCTCCATTAAAGTCAGCAACGATATCGTTTGTGGGCTAAAGTACACCAACACCGTCTGGAAAACCGGCATCAAGGGTAACCCATCAATTTCTTTTTAATGATTTAGGCGTCGTTTGTTTTTTAAGACGTCTGAAGTGTGAAGTCGGATTTCATATCTTAAAAGTAAGAGGTGGATTGTACACCTCTTAAAATTTCAGAGGACGGTAAGAGGTTTTCAAACCTTTTCTTAAAAATAAAACAAATAGTCTTAAGTCTGCAAACCTCTTAATTTTCAGACTTAAGAGGTTTTAAGAGGTATTTCTTTTCAAAAACAAACAACCTCTTAATGTGTTTTTTTTCATCGTTTTATCCATTATCATGAATCCATTGGACGTTTGTTCGTGTAGTTGATAGCTCGAAAGAGATGCTTGGAACCTTTAGTCCTCAAGCCGAGCCTTACACACATATAATGCCCGAAGAGGTTACTCCTTCGGGTATGTTTGCAAGAGGAAATTATTCTGCAAAAACCAAGGTTTGTAATAACCTTGACGCTTTTAAATTTTTATAGTTTTTTTCTTGAAGTTTGAGATTTGTGTATATCTTACCCCCATACTATGTTGTTAGAAGAAATGACCTTCTGACAGGTTTTTTATTTATTTAAATCATGAGGTTATTTAGGTAAATTACCTCTTGACGTGTGTTTTTATAACTCGAAGAGTGTTTTTAGTTTTAGGGATTCTTGTGTATGGAAGAGACGGTATACTGTTAGGCATGAACATTCTCAAAACTGTTAGAAGGTCATGGATTTAACAAGAACCTATCAAAAGGCGATTTAACCAAAGGATGCCATTGTGACAAGTTGTTAGAATGTCACTGCTTAATAAAAGAATGTTCGCTTCCACATGCAAAAATGCATAAGTTTTGTCAAAAGGTCATTTAGGGTGCGTTTGGTAAAATGAGCATACTAGAATATGGACCCTTGTTCCACGTTTGGCAGTAGTTATTTATTTGGAACAGACTGGAACATGATGGAAGTAGAACAAACTTGTTCCACCCCACCCCCCATGGAACAAGGTGGAACAGACCTATATAAAATATTTATTTTATTATATTTATTTATTAAATTGTGTTTTCGTCCCCATGATTTGAGATTTCGGTTTTATCCCTATGGTTTGCAATTTGTTTTATTTCCGTCCCCAGTCTAATTACTACTTTTAAGTACAAGGGACTAAAATAGAAATGAATTTTAAACCATAGGGACGGAAAAAACAATCAAGTTTAAATCATAAGGCCCAAAATAGTAATGAATTACAAATCATGGACGAAAAACATAATTTACTCTAATTTAATAAATTACATAAACTTATCAAAATATATAAAAGATATAAACAATTCATTAGGCCATCCTTAACCCATCGGTATGGGGGGCCGGTACCCCTCCGGTATGAGGGGTAACAC
>LUCG01104625.1:0-16273 GCA_001633085.1 Carthamus tinctorius
ATTACATTATATTATTAAAATAATCTATAATTTATCATCCCAATGCACTTTAAAAAAAGAATTCAATATATAATAATAAAGATTCAATTTCATTGGTTGGATTGAATAAAATATTAATTTCTCTCCCCTACTATCAAATTTTAGGGAAATCTCTAAACTTAGAAAAAATTGAAGTTTTTTCTATTATAGCAAACAAGATAGCAGTGCTGTTGAAGAGGTTTAGAGAAAAAAAACCTATTTTTTGCTATTTTAGCAAAGCTGTTGAAGATGCTTTAAATGGTTAAAAAAGTTACATTTTGTTGTTCCCCCTTTATCGCTAGCGTTGGGGGTGTTTGTTTACACTTTACAGTTTGACCACTTAGAAAGGTATGAAAATTTATTCAACCCTCATCTTGAGAATCAATGATTTTTCTTACTCACAAAAGACATTCACATTAAATCAAAGATGTATTGATGACAAAATAGACATGTGATTCATGTTAAACACTTACCTGAGCAAGTGCTTACCAACAAAATTCAACACCATCACTTACTTATGGGGAAAGATTTTAGTCCACAAAAACGAGGTAAGTGCTAACCGTGGTAAGAGACGACGACTCTCACTTATCGGGTAAGACTCTCATCCTTGCATTCGCTCTTGCTCAGGTAAGATTCTTGATCCTTGCGATATGCTTCCCGTAAGTTAAAATAACTTGGTAAGCGCTTACCCGGGTAAGTGTTTAGTAAACGGCCCCTTACTATTGAATCATTTGGGTTGTGACATACTTGTTAAATCTTAAGAAGATGTAGTGGAAAATCTCATTTATCCTAGGTTTTAATTTAGGAGTTGCCAAAGCCCTTGTGGTCATGAAGGTTCACCTACGATGACTTTAGACCATTTATGATCGTCCTAGGGATTAGTTGGTACAAGTAAGCTGGCATGGAACTCATCATTACTTGAAAGATAGCTTACTATTGATTATGCCATTATGTTATAGTGGTTGGAGCAAATTCAGGAATATAACATCACAAAATGGTGTAAACCATTTTAGTAATTTATCTATTACTGTATAGTTGCTTTATATGTTTGGTTACATAAAAAATAGTTCAATTATAACTATTTATATTGACACTTTCTAGCATAACATAAAGTACTATGATATAAATAATAATGATTATCGGTACGTAAGCAAAGTTTCTTAGGTACCATGTTACAAAGAAAATGTAGCTTGTTATGGAAGTATATGATACGTTTCGTTTGTTGATTTGGTAGGTATTAAGTGAATTCGAAAGACATTATGTCTCGTTTGTTGGACATAAAATACGAAAGACTGACCAAAAGTAAGGCGAATTTGTGGTTTAGGAGACATGATAATTAACGTTTTTGGTTAAACAAGCTCATTAAAGTTGACATGTGAAATAGCACATGTCTACAAATAAATGTGTATATATGTCGGTGGCCAATTTGCAAGGTTTGGAAGCTTTGTGATCCAACCGAAAGAAAACCAAAAAATAGCAATTTTAGCTAATTATAATATTTCTTAGCTTCAACTGATGTTTTTGTGAAAAGTGGTTATCGACTATTGGAATTAGGGGTGACAATCGTGTTATGCTCGGGTTGGCAGGTCAGAAAAGCTCAACCCGAACACTACCCGTTTAATTAATCGTGGCAAAATCTTTAGCCCACGACCCGCCAACTCGAACATGAGCCACATAACCCGTTTAACTATACAGGTTAGCAGGTCATAAGCGGGTTGACCGGTCAAATACAGTCTACTTCAAAACTTCACATACAACGAAAATAAAATTCGATTTAGTGATTTTAGATGCTAAATTGAAATTGAAAAAGTAAAACTCAAAAGTCATAATAAATTTTGCTATATAAAAAAATTAAAAAGATAAACGGCTTGGCGGGTCGATTTGCAAACCCATATACCAACCCGAAGATGGCCAGCGAAATAAATGGATTGGCTGGTTGACGGGTTGGTGGGTTAGAAAACTCAACCCAAACTCGTTTATCTTCGTATCGTGTTTCATGTCGTGTCGAGAATTGCCACCAAGTTGGAACGAGAAATGAATGCATATTATGATGAGATGTACCTATATAAGATGTATCCGATCAATTCCTTTCTAAAACACAATTCATGAGGGCAACTATAGTCATGAAGGAATTTAATGGCAGAGATCATGAATTCAAGTTCTTGATTTCCATGTCTTCAGAGACAACCCAGAAGGCTTTGTCCGTTCTTTGTACATAAACCCATTAGAGAGACTAACGGGCTCATATCCACTTCTCAAACTTTTCATAGTTAACTCAACTTCTCAGATGATTTTTTATTAATATAACAAAGTTAGATACAAACTATTTACCTAATTTCGACATACCATCCAAATAGATTACCTAACATAACTTACTTGTCTTGTTAAACAAATCAAGAAAAACATTGTTACATTTCAAGAAACATATAAACCTAACAATCAAACAAAACAAACCACCTATTTCAAGTATCCAAGAAACCCAAATCCCAAAACCCCCAATTTCAAAATTCTCTACTTATTGAATCATAAATGTATACATTATCATGCGAATTTCACGTTCCACCAAATACAAATTCAAGAAAAATAATTCAAAAATGAAAAAAAGAAAAAAAAAAAGATGAGAGAATGTGAAATTTGTAGTCTTCAAAACTACAATCCAAAAACATATGGGGTTATCCCATCTCGATTTAATTCTTCAAAATGCAGAAGAGTTATTATTATTATTAATTCTTCGTTGTTTCCTTTCAAGAATCTTAGAAATCCCGCAAACCCTAACCCCTTTTTATTCGTCAATTCATCGAAATCCAAATCTCAATTTCAATTCCAAATTCTTCTTAGTTTCAGATCTTGAAAAATGGGGTTTCTTACGTGGTATTTGAGGATGCTTGATGTTCGTCCGATTACCACAAAGAGTATTTCCGCTGGATTGATCTATGGAGCTGCTGATTTAACTGCACAGGTAAAACTGAACTAAAACCCTAAGAATTAAACCTAGATTCGTGTGTTTTTGTGAAGGAAATTAGCAATTTCGGTTCGTTGGCTTCTGGGATTTGTCTGATTTTGTATAATTTTATGTCCATTTTAAGAATTCGATCTTGATTTGGGTATTTGATCATTATGCTTGCAAATTTGTAGTTAACCTAGATTTTTTTTAGGGTTTTTAATGTTCTAAAATCTTTCTATTCTGTACATTTTGAATTGGGTTAGTTATAGATATTAGTTTGTTTTTGTACAAAAGGAAACCATTTTCTGCCAATTTCTGAAATTGGAAAAATTCATTTGACACTTTCAAAAGTTGGTTCTTTTTTGGCATGGAATTGAGTAATGAATGTTATGTCAAAAAACTTACTTTGGATATTCATATGTGAATGCTATGAATAATGTCTAATATCAGTTCATATATGCATCTTCAAGTAGATTTTTTTCATTATTTTTCTATATTCACATATAAATCTTCTGTTCTTGTTATTTGAAATTCCCACTATATTTACTTTTTATTATTTGAACCTCCCAGTAGCTCATATTAGAGGCAATTAATAAATTCTTTTCCTTGAATACCCTTTTATCTCTTTCACAAATTGATGATGGTAATTGCAATCCTCATTCATCTTGCCATGATCTTTGACTTCTAAATTCTGGAACATGCGGCGTCCAGGGGAAGGGCAAGATGGGAAAGATGGAACTCTTTTAACAACTTCGTAGTTTACTGTATTCAAAATTTGATTACCCTTTATACTTCAAAAAAGATTCGATTACCCAACACATACGTTACAATTTATTTGGAAAATGGTAAAGATTCGAATACCACCCGATGGCTGTGATTATTGAATGTTGTTCGTGGGCATAACTTCGATAACTTTTCGTGTTTGAATAACGGATTTTTTATGATGTGAAAGATGCCCATTTCGTTTACCTTAATGCGAAGAGATTAGAAGCTATAATCACTTCACAAAGTTTGGAAATCACTCAAGATTCATGTCTTAAAGAACCATTCAGTTGCTTGCTATTTTTCTGAAATAAATTTAAGTTGGATTGGAGTTGTTCTAAAATCTTAACAAAATATAAGCTTCATTTATCATATTTGTTTAACTGATTTCGACTACGATTATGCATCAGAGCGTGACGATGGGAGCATCGGATTCTTTACACTTAATAAGAACATTACGGATGGCAATGTTTGGGCTGCTTATTTTAGGGCCGGCGCAACATGTGTGGTTTAATTTCTTGGGGCGGATTCTACCAAAACGAGATATGGTTACCACCTTCAAGAAGCTAGTCGTAGGCCAACTCTTTTACGGGCCCTCCTGCACCGCTGTTTTTTTCACTTACAACGCCTTTCTTCAAGGTATATATATAGCATGATTTTGTAGTTATGCTAAACGTTGATCGGTTGCTTGCATTTCTATCTTTTGTTATGCTAGATGTTGAAAATTTCTAATTTTGGATTTCTAGAATTGGTATCGGGATCTAAATATGGGATGGAAGGAGTAAATTTTTTTATAAATTCTTCTATAGATAGATGTAGATAAACACGGTGATGTTTAAGCTAGAAATCCGTTAAGGTTTATGTATCATTTTTTAGGTAGACAGAGATAAACCAAAAGAACCCAGTGAATCCCACAGAAGTGGGGTCTAGGGAGGGTAAGGTGTACAAGTTTTCTTCTACCCTGAGAGTAAATTACATTTTTGCTATTCGGGATTGGTTAAAATAAATCTGAAACTACAATAATTGTTATCTATAACTAGTTATTTCCTTTAGTTTCTTTCATTTATAAAAATGACCCTGGTGGACCAAGGTTCAACCTTAGAGGATATGGAGGAAATTTGCAAAGTAACGGTTTCCTTAATTGAATCCATTACTTTTATGATCACCTTGGAGTAATTCTAAGACTTGCGCTAATGCACAATGGGGGGTCTTCACGGAAAAACCACTCTACCTGTTACCCACCTATAGGGTGGAGGTCAGGTTTACATTCACCTTCTGGGGTGGTTGTCAGGTCTGTATACATCCACCTTCTACTAGGGTGGATGGCAGGTCTGTGTACATCCACCTTGTGGGGTGGAGGCCAGGTCTGTATACATCCAACTTCTAGGGTGGAGGTCACGTCTGTATACATCCAACCTTTTGGGGTGGAGGTCAGGTGTGTATACATCTAACTTTTTAGGTTGGATGTCAGGCCTATATTCATCCAACTTTTTAGGGTGGATGTCAGGCCTGTATATATCTACCTTCTGGGGTGGAGGTCATGTCTGTATACCTTGTGTTGTTTAGTTTGGTTTTGTGTCGGATCTTTTATGGCATAAAGCTACTTGCTTTTTCTTTCATTCGAGTAACATCATGATGCTGAATTCAGGTGAAAGTGTTGGCGAGATTGCATTGAGATTGCGGAGAGATCTTTTGCCAACTTTAACTGGTGGTCTTATGTATTGGCCGATTTGTGATTTCTTTACCTACAAAATCATCCCTGTTCATTTACAGGTATATACATATATATATATATATAGATCCATCGTTTCTTTTCTATTTTCAATTTTAAAACGACATGAAAGTAATGTAGAAACGTTTTCATATCCGTTGGCAGCCATTAATCAATAGCGCATTTTCGTTTATGTGGACTATATATTTGACGTACATGGCGAGTTTGGGAAAGGCGACTAAAGTTTAAGTGTTAGGGTTCTATCGTCTTCAATCGGCCATACGATCTCTTCCTGACTCATGGAAGTTCACATGGATTTAAGGCAAGAGAGGTGGCACACGACGTTCTAGAGTGCAGGTATCGGCTCTAAGTTAGCTGTTAGCTGAAAAACTAATTGTTGGTTAATAACATATTAGTTTGCTTAAATCATGTTTGGTAAAAACCAGTTGATAAACTAGATGATAATGTAAAATGATTTAAGAGTATATGTTGAAAATTTAAATGGAAAAAATATAAGGGACATAATTGGGAAAAAAAAAGGGAAAAACCCTGGAGCTTATTGAAAATTGAAATGCTGCTTGAAGTAGCTTTTCAGATAGTTATCTTTTGGCTGGTCAATGGGACTTTTTCAATAAGCTCAAAAGATAAAGGTAGCTTATGATTACCAAATATGGGATGGAGCTTGATCATGTTTGTTCTTTTGTTTCTTGATTTAATGTCGTTTTAATGTGTATGCAGGTGGATCGAACTTCCGGAGGTATATGACAATAAAATCGGCGAAAAATGGTTGAGAGTTGGTTATGATTTAAAGAAGAAATCTATGTGTTAGTATAAAATGGAAATGTTTATGAACTTTATTACCATACTAATAAAATGTTTGTTCTAGAAAATACTTCAATGACAATGCTGTCTTTTGGGCATGGTAAGTAAGGCATATATCTAAGGATGCAATTTGGGTCGGATCGTGTTATCGGGTTCGGGTCAGTTTCGTGTCGACCCAATTCCGACCCATCAATTTTCGTGTCAAATTCGGGTCGGGTTGTTTTTCCCCGAGTCAGGTTCGTGTCGACCCATTTTGGCCAAGTGTGTTCGACGAGTCTTTTTTAGGTTTTCGGGTACGGTTTTCAAATATGGTTTTCGAGCATGGTTTTCATTATAAAATTTTCAAATTTCTTGTTTGTTTCCAACTTTATATAGGATTTTTTTGAATATTTCTGTTCAATTTTGATTTGGATACTAAACTACTAAAGTACCAATAAAATAATAAATAATCCTATTAAACAGCTGAAATAAAGTTGTAACGACTATAAAAAAATCAATCGAAATGTCAAAATCATTAAATACAGGTATAGTAAAACACTCAAAATATCGAATACCGGCATAATGTAATAATATAGTAGTAAATTTAATATAAAAATACCAAACTGTGAACTGTAAAGTCTCGAAAAGAACTAGAAGAGTGTCGATGGTTTATCTGTTTGGGGCTTGGGCCTTAATCTGCAAACTGTTTAAGGCTAAAGGTCAAACCATATGAGGTGAGCTACTAGCCTGCTATTTCATATTCTCGTTTCAGTTTTTTTTTTAAATCGGGTTGGCGGATCAACCCGAACCTGGCCCAATTTTTTCGTGTCGACCTAATTCTGACCCGTTTCAGGTTCGAGTCAGGTTCCTGTCACCTTTTTCGTGTCGGGTTCGGGTCGCATTTCGGATCGGGTCAGGAATTGCCAGCCTTAGTTATATAATACCTGCCAAGATTTCCATCCGTCTACCAACTGAATTTAGGGTGAGTTGACAAAAGTACCCTTTGGGTTTTTTTTATTTGCTTTTTTAAGTATATAATATTTATAAACGATAAGAACTCACGTCCTCTTTTGACTTATCCATATTGATTGAGCTTTTGACCTCTTAAGAGATTGTTCTTTATTGGTAGCTTAGATACTGTTAGATCAAAGGCCTTTCGATTGCTATCAGGGCTCTTTCCTTTTGTTTCTTGCGATCTTGATATGACCTAAAAAAAGTTCTAACAACAGTAAAAAACGATTGTTTGAGATCGTAGTTAGAACTTATACCCAACAAAGCATGAAAGTACAACCCCACCATGCATAAAAATGTAAAGTTCACCTAGTCCTAGAAAAAGGGTAAAGATGTCATACTTTAGAATTTCTCCATTGTACTGGTTTCATGATCATCATGGAAAAGTGAACCACGTGTTCCCGGTGGTGATATAAAACAAAAGTTTCACGTTTTCCATATATGGTCTCTTAAGATCAGTATAAGGTAGGAAGAGCGGTATGTATCATGTGATGATATACGTCATATGTGTTTGGTGTCACTTTATGACACCAGTTTTTTGCTATTTTTATCATGAATTGTTATAAGGAATAATGGTAACTGTTTTGTGGTCATGTGCCTTTACAAGTATCGTCAAGACAACGATACTTCATGGAGTGGGCCACCTGTTTACTAAGTTCCATTGGATTTTCCTAATCGACGTTTCGGGTTCACACTGTTGTTTATTACTAATCCTAAGGAGATAAATTGAAAATGATGGTTATATTAGGGCCAAAATCGACGTTTCCTAATGTTTTGACATGAAGTTTCAAGTGTAAAGGTTAGGTTTACGTGAGACATTTTTACTCTTGAAACTTCAGAACAAAACATTGTGAAGGTAACATTAACCTTCACGGGGTTTTTGTTGTGAAGGTTCAGAGTTTTTTACCTTTACATTGTTTTACTCCAAAGTTTCAAGTGTAAAAAAGATGGTTTCACGGGTCTCACGAAAACAATTTAGTCTCACATGATCCCAATTCTATATATCACGCACGCAAACGCACTTAGTCGCCCCCCTCTTTATACACTTTCAAAGAGAGTTGGTTCCAGTGACATCTTGAGTTAGCATGAGAGGTGATTATTACCCATTTAATACACATTAGGATGAGATGCATAAAATAAGATTCACCAGATCAATTCTCGTATCAAGCGCAATTCATGGGTAGGCTTGGGATTAAAAATGATCAAGGGTTTCCGATCAACGCTTCTCGTATTAAATCAACTTCTCACATGATCTTTTGCCCATTCAAAAATTGACACTTTTTTTTTGTGTTTTTTAACTAAGTCGGTAATATTACGAACCTAGAATTGTGAATGTTAAGATTTAGATAAAAGGAAAAGAGAAATAAATAGAAAATCAATTTAATAGTATGCTTTGGTTATTTGAGTCAATTTCTGATAAAGAATTCGTAGATTGGCTTACAGTTGCGATGCATTGATGAGAATTTGACTCAAAAAACTGAAGTAAACAATAAAATTGTTCTTTCAACTATTTTTCTTTCATTTTGACTTAAATGTGACTACGTTCGCAACATCTAGGTCCGTAACATTACAAACTTAGCTAGAAAATATATAAAAAACAAATCTAATCAATCTATAAGTTTTTCTTCATGGATCCCAAGTGCAAACCCAAATAAATTTCTTTTCAAAAAAGAACTACTTTTTTTAACGGCAGATTACACACACCCAACTAACCTATTCCTAAATCTACATCATTGTTCACAACAAGACTCGAACCCACAACCCCCAAAATTACCGGGGATTAGTCGGGTTTTGGTCCGGACATCCTTCAAAAAAAAAACTCGAACCCACGACTACAAAGGCGGAGGACAACTTATAAACACTCTAACTGCTCTACAACTTTTTAAAGATTACTTCGAATCATCTTTTTTTTGTCTTTTTTTAATAAAATGAAAGAGAGATACCAATTTATCAATGTATTTTAGTCAATTCCGCTTGGTCATGAGATGACGTAGGGTTTGAATAAACATGACGTAGGGTGGTCCCACCGTTTTATTCTAGAAGCGGTACCGTCGTACAATTACGTGCCACCCCTTCCTCGTTTTATTGAACAAGTTTTTCTTCTATTTATTTATTTATTTATTTTTTTGTTGTTTAATTTAAAAATATCCAACGAAAAAACTTATCTTTATCATGAAATTATTTGCATTAATGACTTAAGAAAATCATTTGACAACTTTATAGTTAAAATAAAGATTGAGTTGGGTATGAAAACGAAAGTGAATTTGATAAAGAGGGATAGATTTTGAGTGAAAGCAATAAATTACAATTTACGCCTTTATAATCCATAAAGTGGTGCACTAGGTGATGAGTATTACTATCGATTTTGGGTTCAATTCAAAACTGTTACATTAGTGTCAAATCAGCTTTTCACTATCCTCTTCACTGGACTTATTTATTTATTTTTTCGATATTTTTTTATCGTATTTATCATTTCAAGTTGTATTTTTTTTTGGTTTTTGTTATTTAAAAAAATGTTCGTAATTATTTATATAATTATTAGTTTTTAGTTTGTCGGATAAATTTCATCGTTTGTAGTATTTGTTTTGTTACGTTAGGACTATATAATAACTAATAATTACTTTTCATAGCATAAAATGATAAAAAAAACATTTAAAAAAAATAGATACCGGGTACCCGGTTTCGGAACCAGAAACGCCCGGTTCCCAAATATAAAAAACCAGTGCAACCGGTTCCGGTTACATGAATTTTAGTCGGGTACCTGCCTTTGCTCACTCCTAGTTGATCCCGCGTGATGCGTACCAAGGACGGGTTGAGCTTGAATTCACCCTCCTAGTCCCGCTAAGGAGCCCGAATACGTGGTACTCATGGCTTTAGAGTATCTTTAAAAATCAAAATCTCTAAAAAAATGCAACCATCTCCAACAGATTCTTCATTTTGTAAACTTTAACATTAATTATAAAAATAGCTGTTGGAGATGTATGTAAAATCTTTTTAGAGATTTTAATTTTTCATTCTCTATTATAGAAAAAAACTTATAGCGTAGTTGTTGGATATGCTTTTATATATTTTTTATATGGACTAATCAAGTTTTTTGGAATCACAAATTTATCTCAATTTAAGTATCAAAAAAATAAAATTATCTTAAATAAAATTATTTTTAATCAAACTAATAACAACAAAAAATAAGTATGTTAATCTAGTCTAACAAATATTTGATTTTATAAAAATATTGATTATTTCTAAATATAAAATGTTTATCATAATTAATAAATTTTAATCATCTTTCATAAATATTTAAATTATAACAAATAAACCTTCATTATTTTCATAAATATTGGTTTACAACATTTTTAAAGTTTTTAACAAAACTATCCCTCTTTTTAGACTTCTTAACTTTGATTATTTAAAAATTCAATTACAAATACAATAATACTACACTTTTTCTACATGATAAAAATATATTATTATTATTATTATTATTATTATTATTATTATTATATACTTAACTTTTTATAAATTAACATACCCAACTCATAAAAATGCTTGAATACAACTTAAGTCTTAAGACCTTATAATAGAAATTAATACCCATAAGAAACTGATTACCAATAGATGACTTCCTCGCTCTATTAAAACTTCACAAATTTATAGTAAAATCAAGACACTACAAGAAAGTGGTTGATTATTCACGTCTTGTTAAGTGTGGAAAACTATAATAAAGTGTGTATTTATTTGGCGTTACAATTTTATATCAAATCTCTACAATTGAAAGTGTGAAAATTATAGTAAAAATCACATCTATTAGTGTGAACAAATTATCTAAGTTTTCACATTTCTAAGCATGAAAAATTTGAAAAATGATTCAAAGGTTACAAAAGTCCACGCTTTAAAGTGTGAACTTTTCTAATTACAAAAATTACACGTTTAAAAGCGTTGACTTTTGAAATATAAAGTACACATTTATAAATGTGAAGTTTTTTCTTTTTCTAACAATCTCTATGTAAAAAACTATTTGTCACACAAAAATTTTCCACGCTTTTTATAAAGCGTGGATAAATGACATTTTTTTTTGTAGTGAGAGAGATGTATTGTGCTTCATTATGCATGCATTTCTCCTCAACAAGTACTTGCATGTACCAATATATCCTCGTGAATGTATATGATTGATTAGACATCGTTTTTCAAAAAGAATGGAGACACTACGGTGCATGCGATATTCCAATCTAGGTGCAAGCATGTTTAGTGTTCATTTACTATCGTATAAATGTTGAAAGTGACTCAACGATTGAGTTGATTAATTTTTTTTATAAATATTGATACCATCATATCAATAATGATATGACAGAGTATTTGATAATGTTACATATTCATCCTCGTGGTTTTAGTTTGCAGACTAGATTTTTGGTTTCACAATACGATGCTTTTTGGCAAAGTTGTACGTTCCATTAGTAAGATATGTATCCATTTTTGCAAGTGGCATGACTTCGTTTTGAGATTCATCAATCTTTCTTCGTCCTATCAACGCCCTATTTAGGGTTATAAAAAATTGATCCTTGACTTGATCTTTCGTGGTCCTAGCAAACCCTATCTTGGGATATGTGAAGTCGATCCTCAACGTGATGTCGCTTTTTGCAAAAGTGCAACTGATCCTCAACCTGGTCTTTCATTGTCCTAGCAACCCAATCTAAGGAATATGCATTTATGCTTACAGTTATTTAACAAACCTGGAAACCTAGTCTCGAAAAAGCTAGACAAGTTACTGTATAAGATAACCTAACACCCTTCTATAGAAGATTTTGACATTTGCCATTCTCAATTCTCTGACAGAAAACTTTAGTTTTGTGATCCTGACATTGTGTAAATAAGTTATCAAGTGATCATTCGATGATCAACACAAGAACATCTATTGTTCACCATTTATTTTGTGAAGATGAAATCAAACAGGCCCGTATATAAAGAAAGTAACATTATATAAAGTAATAGTGGATAATAAATGTTTAACAAACAAAATTTAATGCCATTTTAAGTAAACTAAAAATGTGAATCTTGTTTGATCCTCATGAGTTATCCCATCTTTTTACATATATTACTTTCATGACTTACATATATGTCACTCAACTATCATCTCTAAAGATACGTCTAAAACTCAAACATAACACAAAATCGATAAATCAAGATACATTGAGATCTTAATTAGTATTTTCTAATCCTTAAATAGCAAGTTATAATGTTTTACCCCTATTCATCCAAAATTATTTATATATTTTATTCACCATAATTACATTACATATATAAATATACACATATATATAGGGGCATGTTCAAATGAAAACTCATTTTTCATTCGCATAATGTGAGGACAAAGGAGAACACACTACTGGTCCGGACCTTCACGGTCGTTCATGTATTATTCATCATGAATAATGAATTATTCGGGATGAATAATACGCAATTCTTGCTAAATAGTACATAAAATCATGAATTCATGTATCATTCATTTGTGAATGCTTATATTATTCATCTTGAATATTATATTATTCATCTTAAATATTGTGTTATTCATCATGAATAATGCATGAATGTGCACCTTCGTTATTCGTATCGAATATAGACACCAGGGACATGTTTCGTGCTTTTGGTTCTTCTAATATTTGCAATGAAAAATGAGTTTGTAACCAAACTTTTCTATACATGTAGAGATATAGATATATAGAATTTTAGCACTACAAATCACATAATTTATTGGATTAACAAATTGTAAAACTTTTTGTTTTTGTAATCTTCAACATTAGAATACTTACTGCTTTTCCGATTTCAATTTCAATTTAAATTAAATTTATATATGTATATAGAGGGAAAGAGAAGGATCAAACGACAATCAACAAAATCATATATGATTTACGTGACTTTGTAAATTGTGTTTAAAGTCATCCGCATAGCTTTTTTTTTAAGTTAATGCATAATCATATGTATTTTATTGGTTCTCATATTCTTTTTTTTTTAAATTAATGCGAAATTAATGTGAAATTATATGTATTTTATTTCATATTTTTTTAAGTTAATGCAAAATCATTAAGAAATCTAATTTGTTACACTAATATATAAAATTAATCGATCAATCATATTTAAATAATTGATTAATAAATATATCTTATTGGTTTTAGCCTTTTAGGCCTAAGATTTATCTCTGAATTTAATTACCTTCTTCAAATAATTATTGTAAATAATCAGATTTTGATAATCGTCTGTGTCAAAATAATTAAAATTCACATTATCTTATTACTTTAAAACGATTAAAGTTAAATAAGATTTAAAGAAAAAAAAAACTAAACTAATCAACCAGAAACAAAGGCAAATGGAGCACGACCGCCGGAAAACACCGCCGGCGATATTAATGTCGAAATTCCGGCAACTTTATTAATCTACCGACTATATGTTGCTTCTTAAAAAGTAGTATATATCGTTTCCTATCGTTATTTACTCCAGCATTACAACTCAGCATAATCTTCCGGTCATCCAAAAAGCTTCAACACCTTCCGATCTCCACCACCACCACCGCTTCCGCTTCCGCCGCGTCGGAAGCTCATCAGCACGTCCGCCGCTGCATCAACGGCAGGTTTACTAGACAACTCCAGGTTGCTGCTTTCAAGGATCACAAAATTATGCGGTGGTGCAATCGCGTTGCTAGCACCAGCACCTGCACCTGCACCTGCACCAGCATCGATCTGAATCTGATTCTGAATCATCATCACCGTGGTCCACCGTGCGCTTTGTGCTTTGAAGGCCTCGGAGCTCTCGTCGACTTCCTGAATCAAAACCTCCTCCGGTACACCACCGGCTAGCACCGTCCTCACGGCAGCCTCGAGGAGGTGCCAATTGCCGGTCGAGAGGAGCCCCGTGGCTCCGTTGATGGGATTAACAGTCCTTCCAACGGCTTCGTAGAGAAGCGATCTAAACAAATCTGAGAAGAAGAAAAAACACAAATCAAATACAGATAGTATGGTGTGTTTGATAAAAATTAGCAAAACTTATAAGCTAGTACATTTTTGGATGGACTATAAGGTAGCTTATAAGTAAGCTTATAAGCTAGCTTATTCAGAAGGTTTTTATAACTTTTTCCGATCATATCCTTATTAATTAATATTAATTATATCCTAAGATATCCTTTTTGATTATTTTACATTATCATAAGCTAGTTGTTACCAAACATAATTTATTCATAAGCTAGTTTATTAGAGCATCTCCAACAGCTTCTCTAAAATAGAGATTTTGAGGGTTTTTTGCTTCTATCACTTTCCTAAAACCTTCTCCAAAATGAGGATGGAAATCTCCAAATATAAAGATTTCTACAAAAATGATTACATATAAGAAAGAAATGATATTTTATGTATCCAACCAATAAAACTGCTAGAATTTAAATATTTAAGAAAAGAGAAATAATATTTTATTAGTGGTGTTTACTATTTTAATAATATAATTACTGTATGATCTTGGTAACGGAGAATCTTTTGGAGATAAGACAATATTTTTTAGAAATTTTGACTTTTATTTAAACATTTTAAAGAAGCTGTTGGAGATTTTTTTAGTCTAACAGCTAGCTTATCAGCTGGTATGCCAAACACAGCCTTAAAATCGCAAATTGCTAAAAAAACGTCGAAAACGGAGAATACGAATCGGATTTGTTAGAGGTTAATTGAGGAGTGTATATATACCGGTGCGGCGGGGGCCTGCGGGGGCGGAGGAGATGAAATTGATGAGATCGCTGCGGCCGAAGAACTTGGAGAGGAAGAGTGTGGCGTGAGCTTGCGAATCCGGAGATTGGATCCATTCGAGACAAGGCCTGAGGACGCAGTTATTGCCGCAACCCTTGCGTAGAACTCGGCAGCCATTGCAGCTCATTTTTTCTGATCTTCTCTGCTTGCAGTTTTGCTTTTGTGAAAGAGAAGAGGGGATTTGTGAGAATGAAAGGGAGGGGGTAGAGAGAGAGAGGGGTATTTATGGAGGAAAAAACATTCTAGAGAGAGAAAGAGGAAAGAGGTTAGTTTTGGCATTATCTAATGAATATTGTTGGTTGCAATAACTCTATATCAGTCTTTGTTAAGAAGATTGGATTGGTTTGTGCGGATGGTACGTAGCTGAGTTGGTAATGAGTAGTGTAGCGTTTGTTTAAAATTGAATGGTTTTGTGTTCGAAGCTCGGGACACTTTTATAGCCACAACCACTGATTAAGTCATGTATGCCCTCCATAATATAGAATTGGCAGATGATTATGGGCCTGTCAGATTTGCCGGTATCAACTTTTTGTCCAAAACATAATCAGAGATTTGACAAGAAACGGATCTGAATCGTTGATCATTTATTTTTATGTGTTTTATGAATTGTGTGTTTTAGAAGGAAAATTGATTTGGTGTATTTAATTTTGATGTATCTCATCTTAATATAGATATACTTTTCATTCGGTTGTTGAAAACCAGTACTTATGCTTCTTACGTTAACTTCAACCTCTGATCAAATCCTGATCATACGAAAATGATAGGATAAAAGGATTACTTGTATAGATTGAAAAACTTTTTGTTTGGAAGGTTTTTCATGGTTTTTAAATAAGGGCAAACTTGATTTAAAGCATCTTCTCATTGATTTTTCAAAATGAAGAGTTGAGATTATTAGGATTTTGTGCTAAGTTTTTGTTCCAACAATTTTAACATTTTCTCTAAAATAGAAAATGTATGAAAGAGATATAAACTTTCCTGAATTTGAATGAACTCCAATGAATTACTGCATCAAAAAATACTCTTTAAATTAAATGTTTATAAAAAAAATATTATTTTTTACTAATGCCTTGAATATTTTAATATTAATGTTTGAATACCTAATAAAAAATTGTTTTTGTTGGTTATAACTTCTAATTTTTTTTGGAATAATTTGTTGGAGATGCTCTCTTATTAATTAGGGTTTAGTTTCCCAAAATGTATCCAACTTGTCACATTTTGCTATTGTATGTATTGTACTTCAAAAATTACCAT
>LUCG01104653.1:0-12740 GCA_001633085.1 Carthamus tinctorius
GTTTGTGGTACGGTGGCGGGTGGTGGTATGCCCTTTCATAATCTTGAAGAAGTTCATCATGAAGATGGTTTTCATGGAGGCTTATTATCTATCACTACCACTTCTCCGCCCACAACTATTTCCAATGTGTTGATCATGGATCATCACTTGCATACATGCATGCATTCCAAATTTCCAACTCTCTAAATTAGCATCCAAAAACCCCTTTTCTTGTATTGTTAAAGGCCATTTATTTATGGTATTATGTATTTATTAAATAATATTTCACTTCAAATATTAATAATACCTACATTATTTGTCATAGTACTTAATCAATTTTTTAATATTTTTTCCCCTATGAACACTAATTTTATAATATTTTAATCAATTTAGTTTTGAAAGTTACATTTTAACCCCTTAGACTTATAATCTTTATTCACTTTATATTTTTTATTTTTCTATATTTCATTTCACGTTTTAGCCATATATCGTACACCGGCTAAAATATGTTAAAAAAATGCTTTTCAATTTAAACAAATTACGCCATTATAATCGTACCGTCGATAAGTTCAAAATGAGCCTAATATTGAATATTTTTTGATCTAATTACCTTATTCTATACCATATATATTACGATTATATATTTACTCAAAAATAGTAAAAGGGCTAAAAACGTTATTTAATCAAACTCATTAATCAAAATTTTATTATAATAAATTCTAATCGTAAAAGTTATGGTTTAACCCTTAGACTTATAATATTGATTCGCTTTATATCATTTAGTTTTCTATATTTCTTTTTACGTTTTAGTCGTATGTAATATATTCGTCAAAATATGTTTAAAAAATACGTTTTAAATTTAACAAATTACGTCATTATAATCGTGTCGACGATACCTTCGAAAAGTCTTAATAATAATAATAATAATAAAATAGTTGAGCAGTTAAAAAGATTTTAATCAAACTTTTATTATATATAGTACGATTATATATGTATTCAAAAATAGTTGAGCGGTTAAAAAGATCTTAATCAAACCTTTATTATAATAATAACAATAATAATAATCTATCAGAATAAGCTACATCTTTCTCTCCACCAATACTATATGTAGTACGATTATATATGTATTAAAAAATAGTTGATGAGTTAAAACGGTCACTTAATCAAAGTTTTATAATAATAATAATAAGCGTTCTCAATCAGATTATACTCCATTATTTATATTGAAATTACATATTCGGAATCCTGACTATGAATCCTTCCTAGAGGTAAAATTTTCATTCTCTTTTATTATGTTTGTATATCATCTGAAACAGCTCTTTTCTCTTCCCTAAGATTACTCTTCGATTGTTAAAGAAACTATCAACACAATTACATATTCGGAATCCTCGCTACGAAACTTTGCTAGAGGTATAAATTTCAATGTCTTCTATTATTTTTATATGTAGGATCATTGAGATTTATTAGTGTTAGTAATACGTACATTTATCATAGTGTTTAAACCATTTTTTAAATATTCTTTTCTTCTAAAATATCTTTTAGACCATGACCAATTCCCCAGTTGGTCCTATACATGTGACCCGCTATCAGGAAAAGAATTGCAATAGCTAAATGATGGTGTGCAGTGTCGGTTAGCCATAGACCTCCAGTTACTNTTATGTTTCATTTCATGTTTTAGCCATATATCGTATACTGGCTAAAGTATGTTAAAAATGCGTTTCAATTTAAACAAATAACGGCATTATAATCGTATCGTCGATAGCTTCGAAATGAGCCTAATATTGAATATTTTTTGTTCTAATTGTAGAAGTTACAGTTTACCACCTTTGGTTAATGACACTCATTAATAATCATCTCAATAACTTTAAATGTCTACAACTTCAAATTTTGGTTATGAAAAACATTATATACATAATGACCTGCGGCAAAGCGTGGGTATCAAAACCTTGTCATTAAAACAAATGTGGTATATATTTTAAGATAAATATTTTAATCTACTTTAAAAAAACGTATCACTTTATTTTATTTTATTTTTCTAATTTAAAAAGTATATAATTTTAAATGTTTGTTAAATAGACTGTGATACACAAATCTTGTTAATATTGTTATATTAATGAACAAGATCGGAATTCTAACATGTTGTGTTTTAATGAGAAAAAGGGAACTGAAAATCTAGTTCAGTGCCACAAAGGTTATGATTTGGGTAAAGAGAGTAAAGTGTACCAATTTAGAGCTTCTTTTAATTAATTTAGTGTATTTGTTAAATAATATGTTATGTCTAAAATTTTAGAAAGTATAATGTTCTAACAAAATTTTTGTATATCACAGATTGTATTTCAAATTGATAATGGTATGATATGAAAACCTGTAACTTGTCTCATATCATTTTAATTTATATCATAAAGTTACTCATTGTCATAATATGTAAAAATATTAAAGTATAATATATTAATTAATAAACGAAAATATAGTATTGTAGTAAAGAAAAACAGAAATACAACACTATAATAACGCAATCCGTAAAAATGGATTGCTATTTCGTATATCCAGTGATTCTAGTCCTTTTGTAATTTATGCATATTAAGGTGTTATTTGTTAGACCGAGTTGAGGAGGTTTAAACATTGGTAGGATAAAAACTGTAGGGTCATTTAGTAGAAGAGGATTAAACATTGCTAGTCTTCAAGATATGACCGAACACTTTTGGCAAAATGGTGGTAGCATTTCCTCTCGGAAGGAAACCTCTTGTGGGTAAACGTGATAAAGACCAAACACGGAAAGAGTGGAGGTTTTTGGGAGGGAGAATCGTCTCATCATGGGGGACCGCCCGTTTGGCATGATATCATCAAAGAAGGAAAGGCATTTGACGAAGAAGGGGCTAACTGGGTTCTTTTCGAAAATTAGTTGGACATGGGGCCTAGACGCGCTTTTGGCAAGATAGATGGATAGGAGATAGAACGTTAGTGGAATAGTTCACTAGACTAAGTCGATTTGAGATGACTTTAGATGCGAATATTGTGGATAGAGGGGTTTGGGTAGATAATAATAGTTGGCTATGGAAGTGGAATTGGAGAGCCCCTAGAGGTAGAGAGAATGGGGAATTAGAGGAGCTCTACACGAGGTTGAATGATTGACAACATCGAGAGATAGAAGGGACGTTTGGGAGTGAGAATTCGACAAGGAGAGAGGTTACTCCTTCAAAAAAATTCATGCGGAAATTAGAGGAGGGTCGAGGAGTCGGCGTCGCAAGTTTGGAGGAAACATTGTGGAACCCAAATATTCCCAAAAAAGTGAACATCTTCATTTGGAGAGTTAAGCTAGGGTGTATTCCTAGTCTCTCGACCCTAACTGAGATGGGATTAGATCTAGACTCAATCCTTTGTCCGAGTTGTGGGGAGGCGATCGAGAGTATAGACCATGCCTTAGTATCATGCGATGAGGTATAAAAGGTTATGGGAAATAGTAGGGGGTGGTGGAACAAAAGTTTGGAAGGGGGTATCGTCTATTGGCCAACTTCTTCAAGAAGATGCCGAGGAATGTAACTACGAGTTGCAAAAGGTTCATCATTGTGAGTAGGAATTAAATGGTCATTCATTTACCCTATTTGGAATCATAGAAATAAGCTAATTTTCAAAAACGTTAAAGGTCACGTCAACTACTTCTTCGTTGAGTGGCAATGGACGTTCTTTGAGTGGATAAGTAGATGAGTTAAATCTCATCATATTGATTCGTTTGTATGGCTATCAAGAAACGTTGGAGAAGCATCGAATAGCTACTTGCAGTTTCGGAAAAGCAAGTTGGTAGGTCGTTCAATCAAGCCCTGTCGACCTAGTTTGATGCAGCTCGAGAGCAGTTCGGCCCAGATCTGGCAAAAGCTTTTCTAGTTCTTTTTTCAATCGTGGGTGATGTAGTTCGCGTCTCGCAAAACTGTCCAGCTCGCTACTGTTGCTCCTTCTTATAGCCCTTAATTTTCTTTTCGTTTAGCTGTTGGTGATCCTCCGGTCGACAACAGGTCCTCATGTGGTCTTGATTGTTTTAGCATTTAGCTTTCTTTTAGTTTTGCTCGTGTAAACGTTGGTAATTTAGCCTCATTTTAATAAAAGTTGTCATTTAAAAAAAAAGAGCAGGTTAATTTTATTTATTTTTTTACCTAGTTAAATTCTATATAAATTAAGGGGCTTTTTGTTTGGAATTGAATGGTTCCATTAAGAGGGACCTCTGAATCGTGCAAAGGTATATGAGTGTTTGGCAAAAAAATAACATCCTCTTAATGGTTACAAAATCCTCTGAAGCATTTCTCACCTAGGGCTAAGGCGTATGGTTCAAATGCTCATTTTTTCCAGGTTTGCCCATCACCTCCATTGTTCCTACGCTGTAGACGCCCACTACTCTGTTGTTCGATTTCAAAACACACATACACACATTGACTCCTCTGATCTCGTTCTAATCTCATGTACGTTTCTGTTCGATATCTCCTCACCATCTTGTGGGTTTTTTGTTCGATTTCTCATTGTTTTGCTGTTTGATTTCTACTCTGTTTTTATTTTAGGTATGTTGTGGTTGTTCGATTTTCTGTGTTTTTGTTTGATTTCTACTTATTTTGCTGTTTGATATCAACATCTGCTATTATGGTTCAAGTGTTGAATTTCTACCTATTCTGACCTCTCAATCGATTGTTTTCCTTATCTTTTGTTTCTAAATCAACCCCAATCGATTGTTGGAATCTCATTCGTACATAGGTTTAGAAAACTGGGATTTAGGTTTTGAAAATAGGTTATTTGCAATCGATATGTGGGTTAGTTTGTTTCATGGGTTTTGATAACAGGGATTTGCAAATTGAAACTTTCCAAATTGTTGTTGTTTCCAACTTGTTTTCCAAATGGGTTTCACATCATTGGTTTTCGAAATCGTTGTTGTTCATCAAATCGTTGCTATTTCCAAGTTGTTTTCCAAATGGGTTTCAATTCAATAGTTTCCAAATTGATTAACCTATGATTGTTTATTGATTGAGAAATTATATTTCCTTCTACTCATCCTTCTACTCACATTAAATGACATGTGTAATCTTCATATCGTCCATTGATTTTAACAATTGTCTTTGATCAAGTGAGTATGAAGATGAGTAGGAGGAAATATAATTTCTCTTATTAATTTATATGCAATCTTTTTAGTACATATAGAGGGTTAAAATGGTCATTTGTTGTTATTTAGACCGGAGGGTGTTGTACAGTTGTTTGGACTTGGGAGGGAATTATTCCATGCACCCTTATTTATTTAAGCAACTTGAGCTGAAGGCCAGGCCCACAATCTGTAATCCAGAAGACCCAATTTCGGCTGATTTTGTTGTAGAGCATCAGAAAACTATTTTACACATAAACTTTTATGTTTTCTGCAAGTATTTTAAAGGGGGATGAAAGTTTACTTACCATTATTGGAGGGAAATTGGGGCTAATGTCCAATTAAAATTATGGTGTTTGGCCGTTTGCTTTCTAGCCAAGCTCTTTTTCATTTTGTATTCCATGGCTAACCATTTCGTTATAAAAAAATACCCGAGACCGTTAAATTTAGTTGACTTAGCTAAAAGTCACAACAAAAAAAAGAAATAGACGGGATATGGGTTCATGGGTATTTTTTCGCAAGTCAAGCTAAATTTAACGGACCTAGGTCATTTTTAGAGGATCTGGTTCCGTTTTTAACCCTTGGTTGATCATTTTTCGCGGGTCAGTGCTAAATTTAACGGGCTCGTTCAAATTTTAACGGAATGGTTGGGAGACAAAGACCTTATTTTCAAATGATCACCACCTTCAATTTTCCTGATTGCTGATTATTTCCTGATTATTGGACCATCTACAATTCTACATTCTACCTTGAGAGTTGCAATTTCCACTTATATAAGTTAATTAAGTTTTATAAATTTAAAACCTTATTATGTGATTAACCACGACATGTGCAGCCATGTGTTGTGATATTAATTTCATAAAGGTGGCCTAAGGTTGGAGATTTTGAATACAATTGAACAAAAGACAAACAACAACAACAACAACAACAAATAGATTTGAGATGACACAAGAAGTCCTAAAATATTGTTAAAAAAAAACCGAGGATGGTCATAAGACACTGTGTAACTAGTGACCGTTCGACACCAAATAAACATCGAGGTGACGTCCTTTTACAGTGTGGTGAATACAATTTGGTCGCAAGAACCGAAAGATAGACGTAAGAAATGCAATGAGGAATTAAGAAAACGGCTCTATAGTGAAATTGTATTTGAAAAGCAAATACTTTTATTACCAAACCCAACTCAACAAAACCATCACACATGCACAGGCCAAAACCCATAGAAATCCCAAACACACCCACACTTACATAACATTCTTGAATCCATTATCCAAACATATCCAAAAGAAAATTAAAGTCCTAAAATAATAAATTAAGTATATAACCGGTTATTTAATCGGGGATATATTCAGGTATATAATCGGGTAATCGGGCATGGGTTTGGTCCCCGGTCCCCATTAATCAGGTTTTCCCCGTCCCCGTTTATTTGGGTTTCAATTTTCCTCATTGGTTTCGGGTTTTTTTGCCATCCCTAATCCATGCTTACGATACTTGTCAAACCCTTTCATAGTAATGATCCATTAATTATTTAGTTCTTTTTTTTTTCTATGAAAGTGTTTTGGTTTCTTATGATATAGCAATGGTTTGTTATTATAGTTGGTATTTTTGACAGTGTTGATATTATAGGTTCTGAATTGGTACAGCAACTGCATGGCTGCAAGTGTTAAGTAATTAATTAGGGGTTGAAATTTAATCTTGAATGTTGTTGTTGTTATGAACAAAGATATGGACCAGCTGAGCTTCCATTCGTCTAGTCAAAGTCTTTGTTGGATGTTTGGTTACAGAGGAGGTAGCCAGACTGAATTAAGTCATCATCCTGAATGCTGCTGAATTGGCTTAAATTAAAAGCTGTCTGCCTCTGACAAACTGTGCAGCATGCGCACCCAACCAACCCCAACCCCACAAATATACTTCACGTACTACTATACTTTTTGATTTTGACCCACCACCTCTTCACCTCATTTATTGTTTTTCACTTCAACCTCCTACTATTCTTTTACCCTTTTCAAACACAACAAACCAAATAATCCCTCTGCTTAATTGTTAATTAAGCACTACCTAAATGGATATACAAATCATCACACGTGAGAAGTTGAGTTTAACGTGAAAAAAGTGGGAACAGGATATGAGACAGTCTCATGTTCCTTCTCTCATGAACTGTGTTTTAAAATGGAATTAATCAGGTACCACTTCTCGGTTTCTCAACTTTCTTACCGCTACCCAACCCAATAATGAAATCAATTCAAATGAACATAAGATATCTCATTTGAAATTAAGTTATGTGCATTAGATCACATTCCACTTTTTGTTTGGTTTGGGTTTAGTTTTGGTAAGTCTTATAAAAAAGAAAAATAAAGGTGGAGACAAGATGGTTTAAAAATAAATCAGTGAACATCAATTATTACTAAGAGGCATGAAACTCCAAATTCCAAAGAAAAGATTCCCAAAAAAAGTAGCAAAAGCAAACAAGTGTTTTTCAGGAAACAACTTTAAGATGATCACCATCAGCATGATGAATCATTACTCTACCCTACCACAATAATGAATTAATACAAGGCCTCTTCTGGGCCTGGGCCTAAAGGCCCATTTACACACAAAAACACTACTGGTCCACCACCACCACTACTATTTTGTAATTAATAATAGTAGTAATTAATAGTTTACCTTGTCCTCATCACATCATATGTACCTTTGAAAGCTGTAGTTTGTCTTCACATTACACATGTTGGCTGCATGCAGCTTGAAAACAATCCCCATTTCTTCTGCAATTTCAAAAACACCACCAATTCTTAACATAAACATAATATTACATAAAACAAGCCATGGTACATTTCTATTCTGACTTATCTTTTGTCATCTTATTCTCTATAGATTCCTATGGGCACCAGCTCTTTTGGCTAGGTCACAGTAAAAAAAACATCAACTTCTTGGCTTTATTCAAAACAAAATTTACTCAAAACATGAAACTTGACCTTACTTTTGTTTCTTGTCACAAAATAACATAGTGGGTATTTTTTTAAATCAGGTTTCTTTTCATGAATATAATGATTACTTTATTAAAATCTTGTAATGGGGAGAAAGTCATAATTTTTGGATTTTTAGGAATTCCAAGAAAGGTGGTCAATTGTCTTATATATTATAGATAAATTAATATTTAACAGAGAGTGCATATTATAGAAATGAAAATGAGAAACAATTTTGACTTTAAGCATAGTAAAAAAGTGGGATCCCTATACATAACTTGTGTAAATGGACAAATATATGAAATTACGTGCCTACAATTGCGGGGATATGATACAAATGTGTCAGCGGACTCGTGATGTGTGATCATTTCTTTTCACATGTTTCTCTCTCATACACACAGACATGAAATCATCATGTAATAAAATCATCATGTAATAGGGTGACCAAGATAAACGATAATACTAAACTTATTTTATATTAACGGTCTAAGAAAAAGGTTTTACAAAAATTATGCTATTAGAAAATGATCAAACCAGGTTTTTATATTAACCGGAAAAAAAAATATAGCGACCATTTTTACCATTAATGTAAAATTATATGTAATTTCACCGTTTTTTTAGGATTTTGTTCCTAAGAATGTACCCTAATTTTTATCTTTTACTATTGTATGTAATCTACCATTTAGTACACTTGAGCGCTAAACGTATCAAATAATGTATAAATTTACATACCAAATAATGTACAAATTTACGTTTTCATCCAGTAGTCCGTATTTTTAATAGTTTTGGATCTAGGTTTTTCATGAATTTGAAAACCATAATTTCTGTTTTATTGAGTTTAATTTAAACCCATTAAAATACCTGCTATAGGATGCTATCGGATGAAAAGGTAAAATTATCGAAATGGTAGCACACTAAATGATAGATGATGATTTTTAAGTTGAGTACATGCAATATCAAAATGTGACGATAAACCCTTTTTTTAATAGTTTTTGTAGGGTTTTATAATATTACCCGTTTGGGCTTGGCACGGAGGAGCTCCGGGGAGATCCTGTAGAGATCTTCGTCAACGGCCATGGCTTTAACATGCTTCCTGGGGTGTTTCGGTGGTTGTGGTTGCGATGGTGGTGGTGATGCTACAGTGACAGGACTAGGCGGCTCCTTCACGTCACAGTCATAATCGTAGTCGTATTCATAGTCACACACCACCCATCCGTCTTTTTTCCCTTCTTTCACATGCGGGTACCCTGCTTTCCCCTGTTTTTGCCATAAAGTACAAACAAAACTTTAACCTTCAAAAAGCCTTAACTTTTTTTCCAGGCTTCCACTTTGGCTATTCCAACCTTACGTACAACTCTTTTATGCGCTTGATTTCAAAATCTACACAAATTTTGCCATATGAATTCATTCTCTCAAAACAAACGATTTTGTCGATGAATCTAACAGATGTAGCTACAACCAACTAAGAGATATTCGAAATTGTTGCTTCTCAAATTAGAGTTAAAAGTGATTACGATTCGTTGCAGAAGATGAAAACATAGCGTTTTTATTTTAGATCTAAGATGATTCATCGTCGTGGATTTCAGGAAGAAAAAAACTAGTTTCGTTTACGATATGAATTCTCTCAAAACAAATAAAATTTGTCGTTGAATCTAACAGATGTAACTAACTACAACTAAGAGATATACGAAATTGTTTACTTCTCGAATTAGTTCGTTTGCATCAGAAAAGTTAACTACGATTCGTTGCAGAAGATGAAATCATGAAAAACATAACATTTCTATTTAGATCTAAGAGGATTCGTCCTTGTTTTGCTGGTGGTTCGTCGTAGATTTTCAGGACGAAAAAAAAAACCTAATTCGTTTACGATTAATTGTAAATATTTGGATTTAGGAGAAAATTTGGATTACCGTTCGACGAGGAACTACAATCATCGCCGGAGTGACTACATTGTTATCGTACAAATCGCCGGTGACGTACAGATCGCGATCTTCAGAATAGCTGTATCGAAGCAGTCCAGCTTGTCTCGCCGATTCAAAGCACTGAGTGAACGGAAGATCGTCATTGCAGTCCCAACTTCCAAACGCCGGAACATGATTTCTCTTGTATTCCTGTAGAGAAAAAAAAAACACTCAAATCAACACAGAAAACAGCAATTTCACAGTGAAATGGAAGCAACTAATCGATGATTTATCTCGTGTTCCTGTAGAAAACCACTCAAATCAACACAGAAAACAGCATTTTCACAGTGAAACGAAAGCAATCAATCGATTGCTTGCGTTTGTTGTTTGAATCTAAACAAGTGAATCAAGTAAGTAGAAAGGAAGCAGGAAAAGGTGTAAGAAGAAGCTTACGTAATCCATGGTGTGAAGAAGAAGCTTGAAAATGGGGATCTCTAGAATAAGGAAGATGGATGATGATGCTGTAGTATTGAATCTTAAGGAATTATGGGTGGATAGGTAGGTGTGTGTTAAAAAGGGGGTTTTGTTGCTTTTGTAGCCGTGCAGTGAACGGAAGTTGGAACTTTTAAAGGGCCAACGTGACCTTTGTCACCCTAGGTTTTCATGTAATTTCGGTTACACCCTTCAACTTTCCAACTTTCACAGTTTGGTCCATCTACAAATTAAATGGCATTTTGGTCGGTCTACGATTAGTAATCGATATCTTACANATACATGTATTGGTGTTGGTTGTACAAACCATCTATACAGGATCCCCATGAAACATTAGTATTAAATCATTTTTGTAACTCCTATCTGATAACTGGTAGATGATCGGTACAAGGATGCTAAGCATTTTCATACATCACATAGCATTATATAACTTTGATTATTTAGCATGCTTTGAAATTGTAAATATATAGCATTGATAATCCATATATGTAAAATATTGAAGCACATTCGAAAATATTGTATCATATATTATAACATGTGGGACGAGCTCAAAAAAGATCTATAAATAATTTGAGAGTCAAGGAATCCCCTATTTCATTTATTTTTCCGATGAATGATTGTGAATATATTCATATACATTGGTTCACTAGTTTCCAAAATAATTATTGTTCTCATCTAAACTAATAACACGTATCCTAATTTTGAAGTCATATAACGGGAAATTGGTCTTGGTGACGAAACCCAATCTCCTCATTCATCTCCTACCCATTTTCTTCCCCATTTTTGCAAAATACCCACTAGGTCTACTAAATTGGGTCCATTTTTAACGAATCCAACTAAAAGACAAAAAAAAGAAGAAGACAAGTTCGTGAAAAAAATAGCTAATGTGGATCCGTTTTTTAGCTAGGTCTGTTTTTTAACAGACCCATTTTTAACGAACATGGTGGATATTTTGCAAATATGGGGAGAAAATGGATAGGAGGCAAATTGTGGGGTCGGCACGGCCAATTTTCCCTTACTAACTTGCATCTTGTCCATGTAGGTGTAGCTTGATCTAATCACCGAATAATTATAGTATTATTGCCATCATTGCACTCAATAAGGGTTTTGTGTCTTTCCATGCAACTTGGAGTTGCTTCCTAACTCAATCAAGTCCATGGGAGTTCATTAACTCGTTGAACTATAACTATATTGATTGGTCCATGTGTCCTGGATATGTGTATCACCTGGTCATTGTGACTTAACCTATAAGTTCTATTTCGCAAACCCTTACTTCATCCCCGAGACTTAGGATCATGCACCTTCAAGTTACACGCTCCAAGTCACATGAGGTGTGTTGAATGCCTTATTTATCTAACCTACACTGTTCCTACTTCATGGCGTCCTAGATCATATTTTAACATATTGATCATGTCAAGAACACAAGCCACCATTTTTGATCAAATTGATGGTCGTAAGACCTATGATTTCATATCTTTTTTTCATACGAAAAACACTGACTGTATATCAAAACAGAAGACTTAAGCGAATTCTCACCTTGAATTTGTGGGATTTGCTTCTTAAATCTCACTACACAAATTATGACTCCAATCCTACACCTATGTTCTACAAACTTTTTAGTTTCTCTAACTCTTAATAAGGATTTGATTAATATTAGACGAAAGTTTTGACCTTAACAATTCAATCATTCAACTTTTTTAAATACAAATTCAGTGCATAGCTTTTTTTACTTTTTGATAATTTTATATTAATACTTTATGATTAGTTTTTAATACACAAAAAGAAATCAACTACTATTTTTTTTAACTAAATGCTTATATTGAATAAATTTCGAATTTAGCTTGAAAATAAAATTATAAACTCATTTCTTAACTTCCTTAATGTTATGTTCTTGAAACTCATTTTACGAAGGAAAGAAAAGAAAAAGGAGGGAAAGCGGAAGAAAGTAAAAAATAGTTGTGTTCACGAAACTTTTTTGTAACAACCCAAAACACCCATCATAATATAATAACATAACCCAGTGATCTAACGCAACGGAAAGTAAATTTCATAAATAAACTGGCAAGCCGCCTCTAAAACAAAAATCCAAAGTAGATAACAATGCTAGTGGAACATCCCTCCACAGCTGAGATATGATTTTCTAAATTTGGCTTACTAAAGTCTAGGAGGTCTGCTANTTTCTCCTTTCCCAACGCCCGAACCTTTCCTGAAAGTGAGTTAGAATTGGAACAACGAGGGTTAGACCATAAGGCCTAGTGAGTTCCCTTAAGCAAAAGAAGTACATACGAT
>LUCG01104715.1:6511-23897 GCA_001633085.1 Carthamus tinctorius
AGTATAAAAATATAAAAGTTATCGAGCTCAAGTTGATAAACGAGTTAATCGATAGTGAATTCGAACCCATAAACGAGCTTCGATCTCGAGCCCGATAACTTAAAAAATATTCGAGCTCAAGCCCTACATTGGAAAAGTTAATCGAGCTCGAGCCCAGTATTATTTTTTGAGCTCGGCTCGATTAACCTACTACTCGATTCGGCTCGGCTCGTTAACACCCCTAGTTACTATTCTTTTTGTGTGTATATTGTAGGAAAGTTTTCGTTTAGGAGGATTTCTTTGTAAATAATCTAGGTTGTGTCGGGTAAACAGCTGATAAGCTAGCTTACGAATAAATTATGTTTGGTAAAACTAACTTATAAGAATGTAAAATTGACCAAAAAGGGTATCTTGAAGTATAATGGTTGATATTAATAAAGGTATAATTGGAAAAAGCTACAAAAAACTCCTAAAACGCTACTCCAACTAGCGTTTCAATAAGCTAGCTTATGGTCCATCCAAACACGCACTAGCTTATAAGCTATAGCTTATTTTTGCCAAACACAACCGAGTGACATGTTATGGAAAAATTTGGTTTTCTCCGTAAAGCTCTCTCCTAGAAACTTGCTACATTAGCCATTAGCCATGTCACTTTCTATATCATCAACCCACTACCAAAAGGTCATGTATAACTGAATGAATAAGTCATTAAGTTGTAGTTTCATTAAGCTCGTTAAACTATTAACAAACTAACAAGCTAAGCATTTAGCCCATTATATCATATCCCAGCATGTACATAGGCTTGACCTGTGCTCAAAGAAAAGAATAAAAGTACCTGCTTGAGGAAAAAAGTACAAAAAAATAGAAAGCCAGATAAGATGATGTACGCAGACCTGTCTTCTATCCAATGAAAAAAGTGAAACTAATTTTTCTTGAAGATCCCCACAAAACCCCCAAAAAAACGCTTAAAGAGCGAAATGACATATAAGATGATCTACCCACGACAAGAACAAAAGTAGTGTTTCTTGAAGACCCCTTGCTTGTGGAAAGTGTACGAAAGAAGGAAAGACGGATTAAGTTTTAGGGCTCGTTCGTTTTTTTAAAAGATACCTCTTAAGACCTCTTAAGTCTGAAAATTAAGTGGTTTGCATACTTTAGATTGTTTGTTTTATTTTTAAGAAAAAGTCTGAAAACATCCTATCGTCCTCTGAAATTTTAAGAGGTGTACCATCTACCTCTTATTTTTAGACGTGAAATTAGATTTCAGACTTTAGACCTCGTGAAATAGAAAGCTAGTCATGAGTAAGCAATAACATACAATCTTTAGTGATCGTGGGATTCTCCTATTCTAAGTAGAACTTTTGTCTTATGCCCTTTGTCTATTTTCAGGTTGCGATATCTAGGGCTTTGAACGGTATCGGTCTTGCGATAGTTGGACCGGCCATCCAATCTCTAGTAGCCGATTCGACCAACGATGAAAACCGTGGTATGGCTTTCGGGTGGCTGCAGCTAACTAGTAATCTCGGCTCGATCATCGGTGGACTCCTTTCGTTATTGTTAGCATCCACCACGTTTATGGGGATTTCCGGTTGGCGAATCGCCTTTCATCTCGTCGGAATCATCAGTGTCGTTGTGGGGATCTTGGTGCGCGTTTTTGCCGACGACCCGCGTTTCTCGGGAGGCGTAGAACCTCACAACGACGAAAAGGGCCGATCTTTGTGGTCGGGAATCAAAGATTTGATGCAGGAAGCGAAATTGGTGGTGAAGATTCAATCGTTTCAGATCATTGTGGCTCAGGGCGTCACGGGCTCGTTTCCGTGGTCGGCATTGTCGTTTGCGCCGATGTGGTTGGAGCTCGTGGGTTTCTCTCACAAGAAAACCGCTTTCTTGATTTCATTATTTGTGGTCGGTAATTCACTCGGGGGTTTGTTTGGGGGCCGGGTTGGTGATCTTATGTCGAAGCGGTTTCCGAGCTCTGGGAGGATTGTTTTGTCGCAAATCAGCTCGGCATCCGCTATTCCGTTAGGGGCGTTGCTTTTGCTGGCATTGAAGGACGATCCATCGACTTTGTTTGCCCACGCTTTTGTGTTGTTTGTTATGGGTTTTTTCATCTCGTGGAACGGGCCGGCCACAAACAAGTAAACGTTCTTAACCCGTTATCTTGTCATTGTGTTTTCTTAGATCAGTTTGGTTTTATTGGATATTTTAACTGTCATCCGACATCCAACCGATCCAATTTTGGATATTGAAATTTTGGATATGATCCGATCCAGTTTTGGTCGACGGTTATAATTTGATTGGATATCAATTTAGGGGTGGTATTCATGTCGTGTTCTGGTTGGCGGGTCAGGAAAGCTTAACCCGGACACGACTCATATAATTAATCATGTCACATTGATCAACCCTAACCCGTATACGCTTAACCTGCATAACCTGTTTACCCATACGGGTTGGCCGGTCATAAAGGGTCTGGTGTGGGGCTTTTGTTATAAAAATATTTAAAAATAATAAACGGGTTGACGGGTCAGAAAATTCAACCCAAACCGTTTATTTTCATGCCGGGTCGAGAATTGCGATCCCTAGATATCATTGGCTCGTAAAATTTGTGGTAACCTGGTGTCTACAGTCCTATTTTTGCAGAGATTGTACCCGAGAAATCACGAACGAGCATCTACGCGTTGGACCGATCGTTCGAGTCGATTCTGTCGTCGTTCGCTCCTCCGATCGTGGGTATACTGGCTCAACATGTTTACGGTTACGTACCCGTTGAAAACGGTTCCGAGAGCATCGCGACAGACCGAGGTAACGCGAGATCGTTGGCCAAAGCACTCTACGTCTCGATCGGGGTTCCGATGGCGTTGTGTTGTTTCATCTACTCGTTTCTGTATCGAACGTACCCGAGAGACAGGGAACGGGCCAGGATGGAAGCTCTTATAGAAGCCGAGATGGAGACAATGGACTCGGAGGACCCAGAAGGGAAACCGGGGTACAAATTTGACGATGACTTCCACGACGATGATCAAATGAGTATGGATATGGAGTATGATGGTGGAGAGGATTCAATTGGGTTAGATGAAAGTGATGAGAAGGCGTTGCTTTATAGACAATTGACATTTGCAAATATGGTGGTATAAGTATATAAAAGATGACCATGGTGCACCATGGCTCGTGGGTTCAAGATGGTTGTTAACATGGCTCGAACCCATGATGAATACGGTTCATAGTTTATAGCATTCAGGTATAGAAAAATGGTTCAATGGTTGTACAAAAAGGAGAACTTCAATTTTGGTATATTTTGTGCACATGTAGGCCAGAATTTTTATTCAAATATTTGATGTTCAAGTTCAAAATTTTGGTATATTTTTCACAAGTTTGAGTTTTGCTATGCTAAGCATGTTTTCTTTAAAGGGTGTCTTAAGTCCAACTAATCTCGATAAATTATAGTTATAAGACATGAGTCCTGATAAACTCAGTGACCACAATTGGGTTCCGGTGAAAAGTTGAGTTAACATAAGATGACCGGATGAATCCTCATATCAAATGCGATTCATGGGTGTGCTTGAGATTAAAAGTGATAAAGGGTTTTCAGATTCACTTCTCATGTTTGTCACGTTAACTCAACTTCTCACATGATTCTTCGCTTATATGTTAATTTACTAACTAGTGGCTACAAATGAAATGGCAATGCTGTATTTCTTGAAGTTCAGAATCTACAATTGAAGTTTTGCTTGCATTTACATAAATCTATTTATTCTTGTGAATGAATCATGTACAACAATTGTTACAGAACTACTGGTGTCGATGTGATCAGGCATGTTCTTCAGGTGGGTTTTCGAGCAGAGATCATAACAAATCGTCTGTTTCTTACACAAGTATAATCTACCAGTCCACACGTTAAGCACAGATCTTTTAGTTCACGCTCAGATAGGTACACACGGCTCCCGGATATCTGCCCGATACTCTACAATTACAAAATCATGAATCTAAGTTCATTTCAAAAAGAAAAAGGTTCCTAACAATGATGCTGTTTGATCACACTTTACTTTCTGTTTTCGTAAATTGTAGATAACGGGGGTAATAGGGATATCGAGCTGAATGCATACCTGGCGTATAGGCGATAAAAAGGGGATAAATGAATAAGGACCGTCAAGTATGAAGGTGGTGGCAACAAAAACTCCTCCGGGTCGTAGAATTCGACTTATTTCAGCCACCTGTTATATACCATACGACTAATAATCTGAAGATGCATATAAAGATACTCGGGCAAAAGTACAAGAAACAAAAATAGTTAAATACATCATTATTCAATGGAATCCCACGGAAAACTCTTCTAAGAGGCATAAAAGCAGAATCAGATCAATCAGTGATCGAACTATGTTTTGAAGTATGTAATACGGTAAATACTCACGCACACGCCTAACCTTTGGTGAGGCTTGAAACCAAGGTTAGGCTCTACCGACCGGTAACCCAGAGACTGCTGGCCCAATTACCTTTTGGTACTCATAACTATCTTCTTGCAGCCCAAATTGACAATAAAGTAATTAAGGGCCTACTTGTTAGCGGCTTAACGAGCTGAATAGGGTTCACAGCTTATTAGGTCAGCTGTATGCCTATACATGACTGTTTAGTAGTGGTTCAATGATATAGAAAGTGACTTATTTGATAAGCTTCTAGGAGGGAGCTTATTCAGAAAGCCAATTTTTTCTCCCAAACCTGACCCTCCCAATTAAAAGATGTGTTCCTTCTATCTATGAAAAATAGCTTCCCAAACCAAAACCCTCCCAATTTATACAGACAAATTACTCCGCACAGTGAGCTTTCATCGGTAAAGAGTGACAGGGGTGAGGTGAAAATGTACACTATAAAAAATCACTAAACCAATATCGTCGAAATAACGCATCCATGGAAGACATATCTAGAAGTCTAAAGAGAGAAAAAGAGATATTTACAGAATACTTACACCAGCAGATGGTGAGGGCCAACAGTGCAGAGCTGCACCAGCATGCACGGCATCTACAGAACTTGAAGCGAATGGAAGCCGTGCAATATCAGCTCTAACCAAGATTAAGTTCCTAAAAATACATGTTTCCATCAGAAAATACATCTTAATTGATGTAAACCGGTCAGCATGATATTAAAAAAAAAAGATCATTGCAGAATTTGCAGAAGTAATATATGAAAACCAGCTTTCTACTCTTTAGATATGTTTTCTTCCTGCTTGATGTAGTCATAACACTGCTTTAACATGGTCTCCGAGAAATCTAGAGCAACAACGAGAGAAAACAGCCCGCTTTTTGCAAAAATCCTCGAGAACATTCCACTAGCACAGCTGGCATCGATAATGCTTCCTCCGACTATTGGCTTAAGATAATCTTTCATCAGTTCAAACTGTAAAGAAATGGTTGCAAAATAATATCAAATTTCCATTTACTTTATATAAGGTTATCTCGAGTTCTGAAAACAAAATCACGCAGAGTCAGATGAAGTTTCTTTTTGAACTTCATAAATAGTTTATATTTTCAAACTCGTAGCAAATGCTGCCAATAGATTTAACTTAAAACTTTTCTGCAGTAAATATGTTCAACAAACTCGCTGAGGAAGATCATTGAAGATATCAAAAGCCAAGGGGGGAGGGCATATCACCTCTTTCTCTGGGCCCGGGAAACCACCCCATATTGAAAAAGCCTGTCGCCAACCCCTCTCATACAGGAATGATACTAGAGGCAACCTGCATCAGCAAATGCATAACGTTCATCGCTACACAAATGAGTTCGATTTTTTTTAAACTCAGGTATCTGGCATCCTTTGCCCAACTTGTCCACAAGATTCATGCAAAACACCCTCTCCATGGACCATACTGAACAAATTTTAGGCCTTCAGGTCAATGGGCAAAGGAAGTGATAGTACCTAGCGGACATCAACCCTGAGACCTTAGGTCACATTGGACATGGTAAATTGGTCCTTGTATCTAAAAATCTTTCTTACCAAGAACACTTGGGGGTTGTTTTTTTCCATCAAGCCTGTATAATCTATCTGAATAAATTTGTCTGGCTGAGAGATAGAAGACCAATCACCGATGGGTTTGAGGGAGGCAAAAAGAGAGGACTCGATTATTTCTGGAGCATTTTTGGTATTATTTTGTTCGAGGTGGCTTAATGGGGACAAATGAGGGGTCTTGGCTTATTCCATACAGCCATTTTGGCTTAATGTCTTAATAATAAGCCGTAAAGAAACACTCATGTATGACAGAGAGAATAAGCCGCTTAGGCCATTAAGTTCATAGGTTGGTTATACTCCTTCATGGGTGACCTCATCTTCTGGCATAACCATGTTTATATAATGTTATGGAGATGCTTCAACAAAGTTTTTGGTATTTGTCAAGTACTTTGTTATGTTGGTTGTATGCTTTTTGTATTTCAAACAAAGTTTTTGGTATTTGTCAAGTACTTTGTTATATTGGTTATATGCTTTTGTATTTCAAACAATGTTAAGGATGCATTTTATTTTGGTTTGTGAGGTATAGGTCTAGTTCAATAATGTTAGAAATGTATTAAAGCTTATTATATAAATTACCCGAATTCATGGGTTCACTAGTAGACCATCACATATCCAAAATCAATTGGATAAATTATCCACCACAAAGTTACCTGAAATTGCTTGTCCTCCATGGGTACCCAATTGTCAGGGTCTAATCCTTACCCACTAGAAACTACAACCTCATATTGCAACAACTCAGTCTCACTATTCCGACAAACCAGAATGCTTCCAAAAGTGATTCAGATTAAGATTCATCTATGGTCCAGGATTTTACTAATGGAAGTTCATGAACGCTGGGTAAGTGATTTCAGTACCTGAAAACCTCAGAAGAAGCTGGCACATATTCACCATATTTTGTGGAGCCGCTAGCTACTGTTAGATCAAGATGTGTTCCATTACCACCGTAGGCCTTTTTACAGTTGCTGCATTTTAGACTAGAGCGAGGGGTAGAATCTCTGCAGCGAATATGAGAGTAGGCAAAACAAATGGTTATATAGAATAAGAGAAACATATAAAAATGTCAAATTGACTAATAAAAAGGAACTATCTTCCATTCACGGCAATAGATCTAACTTACACTGAGAAAACTGGATCACCATTCCATATTAACGTGTCATAACAAATGGGGCAAGCCAGTACCTGTTTCTTTGCCTTGGCCTCATTTTCATTCACATCGGCTGCCTGCATAAACGTACACAAGTTTAAGAATAAAACAACGCAGTAGCTCAGCAATTTCATATCAGTAGTTCATTATTAAGTGCAGTACAAGTACGTGAGTAAAATAATCAACCCATGGCATGTGTAAAAGGGGCTGAAAAGTAAATGTTATATCACTATTCATTAAATGGCTATTGTTGCATTCTTCCCATCTTGTAAAAACCTATATGTGTGTGTTCTTACGTCGTTGTCTTCTTTTTATATGCCTTATAAAGTTCAGATCAATCAAATTTTATCGATTTTATATAATTTACGTCAATCATCATGTGGATCTACTGAATATTGATTGCTCCAATACCGGGCATGTATTTCGCAACATATATAATCCATTTCTTCCATATTTCCTCACCAAGGTTATCATGTCACTTGACCCTATTTGCATACTTTTGTTCATTCCACCTAATGGTCCCATTTCCATATATGTCGATGAGTTGAGAGAGAGGGTCCACAAAATAATGTCAAGGTGTCCATCACCAATTCACCATCATGAAGAATCTAAACTTTCAGAATTACACCTGGGTTCCTTGTGAAATAACATGCAACCTATATGACGAAATTATCAGGTTCTACCGTTCTAGAAGGATAAAGCAAAAATTTCATCACCATGCTAGATGATATATCAAGTGGCTTCAATGCGTCTAAACTTAACTGTTTACAGTTAGGTTCACATAATATTTGATTTGCAGGATTCATAAATCTATAGTTATCAATCCATGAAACTGGTCGAGAGTAGTTATAATTATTTTCATGTATCGAGAATAGTAGCCCTTCAACTTTTTTTAAAATGCTTTTTCTAACATGCATACATATAAAAGACCAAAAGCAATCATTCTAGTGGCCTATACATCAAATACACTTGTATTATCTCAAGTGTGGTTGTCCCATTAGTCATTCATTAAGACTTTACCAAAAGCCAATCAAAGAAAGAAAAAAGTTCCTGCTCATGGGGCTAGCAATTAGTTAAGGATTAGTGAACACTACACAAAAATGCACTCTCTCTCACACACAAATAAAGAGAGAGAAAAACGCAATCTAAAGTAACAAATCAAGGGTAATTATAGAAGCATGTGTTTATGAATCAATTTGACAAAACAAGAGTGATTTGCTAATAAATCATGAATCAAACTGGATTCTGATTTGCAAATGGCATTCGCATCATTTACTTCATGAATCAAAATTTGTCAGTCTACGGCAAAAAAGCATGCAACTTTGACATCTCTACATACAACAAAGGGGCATAATACATAAACCATATACATTAATGAGATCTGCTCGTATGGTATCCTGTCCAGCAGTTTGGTACTAGTCTAGACTCTAGAAAAATCACTCCTTTGTGGTCAGACTTGTTACTTTTCTGATAAAAATGTTTAATGCTGTATGGAAAAATATCACCAACTTCACACGCTGAAATTATATTTTGATCTTTATACAGATACAAACACTACAATCAGCCACCATGTGAAACCATCAGGTTAGATCTCGTCCGTGATCCCAGAGTGGCTTGTTAGTTGAGAAGTGAAATCAAACCAACCACTCAGTCTCCTCTCAGTATACCACTCTGAACCTGAATCTGAGTGGTCAATATCAATGAGACAATGACCATCATAAACCATTTAAAGCGGTTAGTCTTACATGGACATCATAAAGAAGTGATAAAGCTCCAAAACCACATTGAATGATAGGTGATTGTTCTATCTAACACCAAAAACTCCATTGAATTCCTTGAAAATCAATAGGACTTGACATATACCTCCAAAAGCAATATAGATTTAGTTATAAGTAACCAAATAACTTGTGATATTCATCAAAAAAATACTATGCCTAGTAACCTAAAAATCAGGATAACCTACATGACTTCAAATCACTGTCGCCATATGCAATTTCCTCCGCAACAGCTGAAAAAACAAATAGACTAAGCGACTAACCTTCCTATTAAAATCACAACCAAGCTCAATTGAGCAATTCACTAAATCGATGCATAAACCCTAAGTAATTGTCAATATTGAAGAACCTAATAATGAAAACAGACTCCAATTCAACTCTATACTTACATCCGATGCCTAATTAAACAAATTCATTTGTTATTCTCTTATCACAACATGAAAATTTACAGTACGCAAAAGAAATATCCGACAAAAAAGTAGAATCAGAGGTGATATCTGCATACCGGCGTGGTTTCAACGGCGGCGGTTACAGATGAAGCACGAATTTTGGCAGCGAAATTCCGGTAGAAATGCGAATTGCCGATCAACGGTCGAGGTTTAAAGAAGCCATTAGTAGACGAATAACAACTGATACGATTCGCTACCGGAGCTAACGATAGGTTTCCGGCCACCACCGTCGCCATTTTGGTCGCCATCGACGGAGTGCTCCGCCGCCGTGTATTCACAAAAATAAAAATAAAAATAGAAAATGTGATGAAAAAATAAAAATAGAATTGCATGTTGCCACGTGTCCGAATAATCGCCAGCCAAAAATTTAAAATTTTGTTTAAGAGATGGCGATTAAATAATAGTTTACTAAACCCGACCCGACCCGACCCATCAAATTCAAACCCAAATCGATCCGATTTGATTATCTCATAAAAACCCGATCCGATTATTTTGTTCAATGAAGGCTATGCGTATCCAACTCTCTAAACTCTTCCAACTCCACTGCCACATCAGCTTTCACATCAGCTTTTTTTCAACCCCAAAATTAACCCTCTGGAACCTTCTCTGATTAGTACTCAACCCTCTCACTATTTAATTTAACACAACACACACACAACACAGCGGTGTGGTTAGCCCGCCCCCAGCTCCAACCCGCTGAAACCGCCGGCATCGTATCCAACCCGCTGGAGCCCGCCAACCCACCGTCCTCCAACCCGCCAGCCCGTTCTCTCCGCTACGCATGGCCTAAAGCTCATATGTATGTTTTGGTTTATAAAGAAATGTTTTGTTTTTAATTTTATTTAAAATATAAAGAAATTAAATAATGTAAATGATATTTTTATTTAAAAAAAAACTAAATGGTTAAAATGTCGTGTGTTTTTGTACAACTAATGTGCAAAATGCTTATGGCATGGGGGATCACGGGAGGAGACAAGAACACGTTACGGCAACATGCGATATACATGCATACATGTTTTGTTAAAAACGGTAAGTTTTTCGATTTTAAAAAGAGTTTGACGTACTACTTAAGAAGGTATATGACTTCATATCTTAATCGTTAATCGTTTTTATCAGAGTAAAACAAAAGATAACTACAAAATCGAGTAAAATTTTCAAAGCACTATAAGTTTTAATGGGGGTCATTACAATGATGATCAGTTTAACGTGTCGATACCCAGGGGTGGACCTATGTATATGTTAGTGGGCTCTGGTACACCCGCTCAACTAATTTCACAGGTAGAACTTTTTTGAGGTATGAAATTAAATATGCATACGCTAAATTTTGAGGGGTGTTACATGAAGCCTCTGGATGTCAATAAAAACCGAAAATTGCTCTCGAAGTCGACCAAAGAATTTAAAAGTATTTTGAAATCAACCAAAAAAAACTTTAAAAATTCTTCGAAATAGCTGAATTTGGCTATAAGCATATTGGACGATTTTGTGGGACTTTGATCCACCATAAAAATGTACATGCTCGGAAAAAAGTTATAGGTCCACCTGTGTTTATATTCTATACCGATATAATCTTGAACGAATATTATAAACCAAATGTTTTTTTAATGATGCTAGCTCCACTAATCCTATACTAGATTTGATGCTTCAAAAGCCTATAATTGATGAGGACCACATTAACTAACACACATTAATTTATAAATCTAAACATGATTTGTTATCTGCTTTTGATTTGTAGTGACTAGAAAATTCAAACGTAAGTTTAGGCTTTCAAATATAATACTATAAGAAGTCGATCCAACAACCTTCAATTAAAATATGAAATGATATCTGGTTAGTGAAGATAGGTAAACTGGGAGCGACGATCATTATCACATTCTCTTTAAGATGAAGGAAAAAACTAGGCTACCTAACGAGAAGTTTTTATTAATGAAATTCACACTTATAAAGATGACACAATAAGTTACGCGATGTTTTTTTTATTGTTGATAATAGAAAATACTACTTGAAGGGAAGGTGAGGCGGCAGTTCCATATAGAACACATTAAACTTGGAGATTACCCCACCACTGACGTCATATATATGTTGGAAGATGATTCTTGAATATGATTACCTTCTACATACATTTTTCAACTCAATGATCTTCATATGATTTGCCTATGATGTTAAATAGTTAGTCTTTGTTAGGAATAGTCTCACTTTATCAAATATGTGTGTGTATATGTATAAAGGAAATTGCATAAAAAAGAATTTCTTATATAATACCTAGACTCTAGAGTATTAACAAAATTACACCACCAAAGATAAATAAAAGTTTTACTTATATTAAGATTCTATTAGATGTTTAACACAAATTGAAGCCTCCATCAAGCAATGTCCTAAGATTAATCTAAGTATGTGTCACTCTTATAATCATTTAATGTCCAAATAGTAGGATTTATTAAGTGAGTTCTAATTTTACTTGGCTCCTATGTGGAGTATTCCAACAAGTGTTTGGTGCAAAATAACCTAGCCTCATTCAATATTGAAAATATACTTGCATGATTAATTTGTAAAAATAGCTTTCATAAGAGGTCATTTAGTTATATAGGCACCCACTCCCTTGGGCGGTACTAAAATGATGGTTATATGTTTACGTGAAAAATAAATCAAAAGAAGAAATGGTCAAAATATCAAGCAAGTATGAAATTGTAAAAAACGTGAAACCAATGTTACTAGTTTGGCAAATGTTAGCTTTTTAAGCTAGTCAAATTTGACCACTGACAGTCTGACACCCCTTAGGCTATGTGTAGCGGTACATGGGGCTCCGCGGGCTCAGATCCAGCAGGCTGGAGAGGTCAAAGCCGTCTTTATTGACCGGATGAGTGATGGAGATCACTTCTCTACTTCTCATTTTTTTAGCACTTCTCATTCGAACAAGGTTCAAATGAGAAGTGCTAAAAAAATGAGAAGTTAAGAAGTGATCTCCACCGTTCATCCAGTTAATAAAGGCGGCTTTGACCGAGTCTCCCTCCTTGAATCGTCTCCACCCTCCATGAATCGCGTCAATCCTCTATGATTGCGTCCACCATAACCGGTCAAAGCCGTCTTTATTGATCGGATGAGTGATGGTGATCACTTCTTTACTTTTCATTTTAACCTTTTCTCTCTCTCTCTCTATATATATATATATATTTGTTTAACATCCAGTCTTTTTTTTTCATTGATAATTGAAAGCATATTGTAACACAAAACAAAAGAGGACCATTTTTTTAAGTTAAATATATTTTCTTTCATTTTTCAAATATGACAATACAAATATATTCGTGTTTGATATCACTCACAAACAACATATTAACAATATTTAAATATATAATATTCGATTTAAAAAAAAATAGAAGTTTATTGCATAACCAAAAGAGGATAAATTTGTTAGGTAAGGGGACAATATATGCCCATCGATATCGAAACCTTATTTTCAAAATAGGTTATCGCATTTGGTATGTTATTTATTGTAATTAAAATAACTGTTTGAAATTTAATTTGTATTTATTTTAATCTAAAATTAACTTTTCTTAGTAAGTTATAAAACCTTGTATTTATTTATTCAAGTATGTGTTGTTGTGTCGTAAATCTATATAAATTAACACATTATAAAAACTGACAAAACAATAATTTTTTTTTAATAATATTGTACAAATTATACATAAATAGATGGTTAATAACAGTTTTCACCTTGCGGTTTTTTGAAACTCTATTTCCGTCCTTTCACTTTGTTTTCTTGTAACGTTTTTATGGGTTGCTTTTAAATTTTCTAGGACTGTTAAGTGGACTTAGGATCAGGTGAGACCAAGCTGTTTCCGTGAGATCGCGTGAGACCAATACCTAACGTATGAAGTTTCACAAAAAAACACCGTGAAGGTAAATAAAACAGGAATACGCAGACCTAAAAATCACCTTCGATGCAAAAAAATATCCAAAATAGGGTAAAAAAACGAAACCTTCACGGCTCAAATACTGTAAAGGTTACAAATAAATAATGCAAACCTTCACAGCGGAAATGTTGTGAAGGTTTCGTTTTTTTATCTTTTTTGGATTTTTTTTCTTCGATAGTGTTTTTTAGTATGTTTTTACAATGAATGTTCAATTTTTTTACCTTCACAAATGTTTTGATGTGAAGTTTCATGTAAAATATGTCGATCTCACGAAAACAGTTTGGTCTCACCAAAACTTAACCCCTGTTAAATGTCTTCATATGCCCTTTAAGAGTTGTGCTTAAAAGTAGATTTGAATCTGGGCAAGATCAAAAGGTCTAATCATTTGCTTTGGGTTTGCGTTTTTATAGGTTTGAGGTGGGAAAGGAAGAAATGATCAAGAAAGAGAGGGAAAAAAGATCAAAATGCAGACACTCAAACTCATAAAAATGGGTAACAAACTATTTAATTTCAGATGCAATATGGCAAAAAGATATTCCATTTATAAGGTCAACATTTGTACATCAAAGTTCCCAAATGACGAAGGCTTTCAACTCAGTTTTAATAAGAAATTGTAATTAGATAAAAGAGAAGAACAACAATGTTGATTATAATGATATAATCCAACAATGAATCCATAATGGTTTTAATGGTGTTTTTGTCTAGGAACAAAGATGAACTCATTTACATTGGAATAGAGCACTTGTTTTGCCTTGATTATGTATTTATGTAGTTAGACTAGTGGTTTGTCTGAGACTCTGCTGGATTGGAGCTTTTCTTATCTTCATTGCCAGATAAGGGTTATAGTTGGTGCCATTATTGTGTACAAGTCTATCGTCGACATATATCCTTGTGTTAGTAAGTAGGGGTGTACAACATTCAACTAATCTAATTAAAATTGACCAATGATCGATGTTTGGATATCCAATTGTAATTGGATTAGATAGGATTGAAATTTTCAATATCCAATTTCGATCTGTCGGTTCTTGGATGATAGTCCAGAACCGATCAAATTACAGTCATCATCCAACTACTCATCCAATTGTCATCCAACTAGCCATCTGATTATCCATCCAATCATAATTAAATTATATATCTAAGACAATTAATCATCAATTAGATGTGGCATGAATTCAATCCGATCTAATCTGATCCAACAAATATCCATTAAGAACCCCTAATAGATGGACCCAAACCGATCTAATCATCCATTGAATTGGAAAATTCCAACATCCAATTGATGATTGGAACTGTTCGGTTGAAAAAAAAATCCAATATCCAATCAATGATTAGATCTTTCAGTTCCCCTCACATGCATTGGATGTCAACCGATGAATACCCATATTGGTAAGAAAACAACAAACAAAAAGGCATAAACTATCACCATCTTTGACTATATCTGCCAATGTGTGCCATAAGAGGCGGAATGAAGGTGGATATGTTGGTGGCTCAAGCATTAATTAAAGCTTCAACACAGGGGGTGGTGAGATAGTATACAAGTGGTGCTGCCGAAGGGTTAGTTATTTGGCATCTACAGGGGAAGAAGAGACCTAGAAACGGTAGGAAGAAGAAGAAGAAGAATAAGTCATAGTTTCAGTCACATTCTTGGTTTGAATAATTGCTTAGATTTGAAGTCTCGGGATTTCGTTGAAATCCCAAAAACATGGAATTTTCCAAGTCCTATAGGGTTGTTGATATTTAACAAAAATTAATAAAATTTGTGTGTAATAATGATTTAAAATATGTCAGAAAATTTGTTTTATAATGACCAATTAATAAAAAGGTAATTTTTTTTATAAAAAATGACATTCAATTCCATTCCAGTCCTACAAACCAAATACAAGAACGATTCTAAATAATTTCAAATCTAAATCCTCCAATTCCAAATCTTTCCATGAAATTCAAATCCCTCAGAACCATTTTGTCAAACCAAACGCTCCCTTAGTGTTGCATTTTTCTTATAAAATTATCAATGTTTTTCTTCTCAGTCACATGTAAGGCACTTAGGTGGTGTTTGTTTACCTCTTAACAATACCATTAATAGGCAATCTCTGAATCGTTAAGAGGTGAATCTTGTTTGGCAAAAAAATAGACCGCCTCTTAATGGTTCCAAAACCCTCTGAATAATTTAGTATCCTGGATGTCTCTTAACCATTCAGCGTCCTGATTTCATGCTCAGCGATTACCAAATCATCATATTTCATTTTGCACCATATCTTAAGAGCCTTTTAATCATTCCGACCACTTAATCATCCAACACCAAACCATTCAGTAATTGCCAAACAGCCCCTTAGTAGATAAAGATAACAATCGTTNAAACATGCTTCACACCATGAGAAATGATTTGTAGCAAACAAGTCGATGAGCAAACCACATGGACGACAACGTTAATCAACTCAAAACTGAAAGACAAGACCATATAGTCAAGTGTGTTTTGTACCTAATGTTTCATGTTGTATGAATACATGATTTTGTTTGTTTCTCATTACTATTTTACATTTTTGCAAGATGAATGATCTTATATTCTAACAAGTAACAAAAAAACTAATTATTTATTATTAATCTACACTTGGTTCGAAGTTAATTTTAGAAAGGGATAACATGATCACAATATGTTGCCTTTTAGACATGATCAAAAGCTAATCAGGTAAGTGTTTATCGGTAAAAGTCGTCACCTTATCTAACATAATAAGATTCTCGACCATCAAAATCACTAAACGGTAAAATAACTTCATTTACCAAGTAAGAACCTTGGTCATTGACTCCTCGTTACGGTCTTACTAGGTAAGATTATAGGCACTTGCCATACTGACACAAAAATATAAGCAATTTGATAAATGCTTACCAAGTTACCATTTAGGCCTTCTTTGTTTTTTTTTTTTTTNTCATACTGTTTGTTTTTCTTTTGTTTTCTGAGCCTCTTATCTCTTACAAGAAAATGGTAAACTTATCTCTTAAATCTCCTTTTATTCCGTCTAACACCATTCTTTCGACTTTAACGTCAATTTTGGTTCAAATGCATCCCGAATTGCAAAAATGCAAAAACACGGAAATTATAGATTTGTATGTTGGCTTTACATAACATCTTGAACCGCTTAAATCGGGGCTTCAGTGAGTGAGATACGATTTATTCTCTATAGTCTCACAAATCTTCCAACATCCTCCTTTGATTATTTTCGTTCCATCCTTCGATCATCGATGCTCATTTCAATTAACGTATTTAAGTTGAATTTTTAAGGGATAAAATAGAAAATTATACAGATTACACGTTTGTCAATTTATAAAAACAAACAATTCTACTGATTCAAATTCCAAGACTTTAACACCATCTTTTAAAAATCAGAAGTAAAAAAAAATCATGTTTTAAGGTTGGGTGTTGTGATATAGACCTCTCATATCCTTTAACTCACTCACATAAAAGTATACCCCCTACACTGGGTCCCACCTGTGTACACACATAAACCAACTCATTCCCCTCATAAGGGGGATCCAATTATAATTCTCCTTTCTGTTTACTAGGTAGCGTTATTTTTTAAGAGGTGCAAAACCTTAAGAGGGTGGGTAAATTCACTATTCCACCCCTCCACCCCTCTTGTCACGTCAGCTTTTCACTCTCTATCTCTCTTCCACCATTCTACCCCTACGAAACCCCGGTAGTGTTCATCATTCTACCCTTGCATCCCTCTAACCATTTAATAAAAATAAATATAAGTAAAAAAAGGAATAAGAGAGAAGAGAGATAGACATATGAAAGAGAGACAAAGAGAAATAAAGAGGTTTTCCCCGCCGTGACAGCCAACCCGACGGGGTCTTCATCACCAACACCGGCAGGGACGGGGGTGGTGTTCAACCCTTCACCCCGCTTGCCAGATCAGTCGCCCCGCTGGGCGGGGAGGGGTATACCGTCCATCCTAAAGAGGATAATGCAAAAAGATAAACACTTTAAATAAAGCAATCCCCGTTCCAGACACTACCTAAGGTAGCGTTTGATACACATATATGATTGGACAGGATAGGACAGGAGAGGACTGGACAAGACAAGATATAGGACAGGACGGGACGAGACAGAACTGGACAGAACAAGTGTCTATTTGG
>LUCG01104745.1:0-12392 GCA_001633085.1 Carthamus tinctorius
GTGGTGGTGGTGGTGGTGGCAGCGACATTAGATGATGGTCAAGGAGGTGGTGATCATTGGTTGACTATGGTTGTAGAAGTGGTGGAGGATGGTTAATTAGTAATATTTTAGTTTATGTTTCATTATTGTCCCATGTTGTTCCACCTATTTTGGTGTAACAAGAAAAAACCTATTTTCGTCCCACGTTATTCCACCTTGTCTCAGTTCTTGTCCTCGTCCCATGTCCCACCAAACATGAGACAGTGAATTCTTATTTTGTCCCATGTTACACCAAATGTAAGATAGTGAGTTCTGTCTCATTCTGTTACATGTAAACAATAAAACAAATAAAACAATTAAATTTATATTACAAGAACAACACCAATAATAAAGTATAAATCATTGAACAAAAATCATAATTTTTAAAATTACATAAACTAAAATAAAAATTTCAACAAACCACAAGGACTAAAAACATAATTTACTTTTTTTTTTTAAAAATGAAAACCCCCTTGCCCTTGGATACAACAATACCATCTCCTTTCTCTCTCTGTGTTCTTCAATATTTTATAACTCCAAATGGATATTTTTTTTTGCATTTTGATTGATGGAGTACATTCAGGAAAAGCAATAAAAAGAAAACCCCATCAACAATTAACTATTTCCCACCCATTTCCATGTTCTTCCAGAATGAATTTGCACCAGAATAATGAATCTATCTATCTATCCATCTATATCTATATATATATAATGTTTGTATCACTGTCTGTGAGAGATTCTTCAATATAAAATTTTCTGACAATATAAAAACATCACATTCAATTCAGTTATGTGTGTCACTCTATTACTATATATATATATATATATATTATAGTAAATTGTTGTGAATTGCACATGGTCTTTTGAGCTTCTTCTCCATCTCACATGGCTTGTCTCTCTTTCTCTATGATTAATTAAGGGAAATTAGCTGAATTCTTTTGTTTATTCATTGACTGACCACTTCTGAGATACTTTCCAGATCTATACTGAAAAGGGTTTTGCAGAAAATGATGATGATTATCAAATGAATTTGGAATGATAACTCAGATGGGTTTTGCCCAATTTGGGGTTTTCTAACTCAACTCTCACCAATTAACAAAATTGGGTTCCAATTCTTCCTTCTTTTGTGGATAATCTTTGTGGGGTTTGCTTAGATTTCCAGAATTTTCAGCAATATGCAACCATCTTGGTGCTTCATGTGATAAAGAACTCAGAATTTGGGAATTGGGAAATATATATACATATATATATATATATAGGTAAGTAAATTTTTTACTACCCTTTTGTGTTCTTTAGATTTTTCTCTTGCATTTGTATCTCTATTGATTCAAGGGTTTATAATTTTCTTTGAAAAATTTGTGAATTTTGATCATGATTTCACAAATCTTGATTTGCAGAAACAAAGAGCTATTAATTAGCCTCCACTAATGCACAAAATCATTTGTTCATTAGATCAAGAAACTGGGGTTTGAATCTTTTTTGGATGTTTTAAAATGGCGCACGAAGTTGAAGACGATCACGTCGAAGATATGGAGGTTGAAGTCCTCCCTTCGATGTGGCCCGAAGACATGGATGAAGCCGGGAAGAAGTTCAATGTCGAAAAGCCGGGAGTCCATCAAGACATGTTGGAAGATCTCACCTTCATCGAAGAGCCGAGTATAGTTGATTTCAAACGGTTAGTCGAGCTCACGAGTTACAGCGAAAAGGGGTCTTCCCAGTTGGCTTATCTTGTAAAGAATTGGGAATACAAACAAGAAAATGCTGTGAGGCTTTTGAGGGAAGAGCTTGACAATTTAAGCAAACAACAACATGAAGTTGAGCTCAAGAAGTTAGAGATATTGGAACAACATCGGTTTGAAGAGGAAGGCTACGGGGGTAGTAAAAGGCCTGTTTCGGTTTTGAATGAAGATTATGAAGCATTTCAAGGTGTTCCCAAGAGAAGAACCGATGTTGTTGTTGAAGATAAGCGGTTGAAAATAGATGCGGAGTATGATACAGTTATATATTGGAAGCAACGGGCGTTGCATTTGGAGAAGTTGTTGGAGGCGAGTGTTCAGCGCGAGCAAATACTTTTAGAGAAGTTGGAGGAAAGCATTGAGAATCTTGAGAAACAAGCTTCACCCGTTGAAGAACTTTCACAGATTTTGAAGAGAGCCGATAACTTCTTACATTTTGTTCTTCAAAATGCACCCGTTGTTATTGGTCATCAGGTACTTTGGTTTCACAATAAGCCCTCATTCGTGTTCTTGGTTTTGAAGTTTTGCACCATGTTCATTTTTTGTCCCACCTTGTAACAATCATTAAGTTATGATCAAGAAGTTAAGGCAGATTCAAAGCGTTAGTAATCGGGTAAGTGCTAACCGAGTAAGACAGCGGTCTAGGTAAAAGATTCAGTCTTGGTAAGCGCTAACCAAAAATGGTTATTTACCAAGTGTCTGGGTAAGCGTCAACTAAAGTATTGACAGGGTCACAAAGCAACCTTTACCTCCTTATTGGGTCCACATATTTGTGGGTCAGTTTAGAAGGTGGGATGTATGCAGACCTGACTTCTACCTTACTGGGTCCATATATTTGTGGGTCAAATTAGAGGGTAAGATGTATGCAGACTGGACTTCTACCTAATAGGTCCACATATATGTGGGTCAATTTAGAGGGTGAGATGTATGTATACCAGACTTCTACCTTACTAGGTCCACGTATTTGTGGGTCAGTTTAGAGGGTGGATGTATGCAAACATGACTTCTACCTTACGGTGGTCCATATTTGTGGGTTAGTTTAGAGGGTATGCAGACCTAACTTCTACCTTACAGAGTAAAACATACTGTTTTCATGAGACACAACTTATTCGACTGTCATATCTTGTGTATCGTTAGCATCTTGCATTTAAACTTAATGGGAGATTATGTTACCGTTTTGATCCTCAGGACAAAGATCTGCGATATCGCTTCATCTACAACCATTTTCCAAGTTTAGGAGAGGAGGTAAATTGATCACCACTTTGACTATGGATATTATGTCTACTTTCAAATAGCGATACTTCAATAGCATATCTAATGGATTTTTTGAACCATATCTGTCTTTTCATATTTTCTTTTCGGAATTTATGTGCAGGATATCATTGGAAAAACAGACACAGAGATATTCAAAGGTGGGGGTGTAAAGGAATCACAAGACTTCAAAAGAGAAGTTCTTGAAAGAGGATTACCAGCAAAGAGAGAAATCACTTTTGAGACACAATTATTTGGAGCCAAAACATTCTTGATATATGTTGAACCTGTGTTCAGCAAAGATGGAGAGACTATTGGAGTGAATTATATGGGCATGGAAATCACTGATCAGGTGAGATCCTATTTAGAGAAATTGTCCAAAATAGCCATTCCGGACTTCCCAGTTCATTTTATAGCTGCTTTTCTACTTAATTGACCAAAGTAGCTAAGATTTTGCAAGTGACACTTTAGCAACTGTTGTGGCCACTGACTTTATCAGGGGCTGATTTCTTACGGTCATAAATTGCCGGGATTAGTCTAGGCATAGTCTGGGACACCCTTAAAAGAACATTTTAGCAACTTACGAAATCTACTTTCTGTGACTTTAATATTCATTAAATACCAAATTTAGCAAGTTGCTAAAGTGCCACTTACGGAATGTTGATGAGGCAAGTAACACTTAGCAAACAGGTAAGTAACACTTTGGCAAATAGGTAAGTAGCAGTTTAGCAAGTTACGAAAGTGCTGCTTATGAAATCTTGGCTATTTTGGTTAACTGGTTGAAAAGTTGGTTTTTAAGTGAAGAGCAGAGGAGGCAAAAACGGCTATTTTGGACAATCTCCCTTGCATTTATTCATGCATCAACTTCAAACTTGTAAAGCAGTTCATTGACTATCAAAACCAGAATACAATTATGCAATTAAATACATATTCATCGGTGAATTATGTGTTCAAATAGTAAACTTGATCATGTAACAGGTGAAAAAAAGAGAAAAAATGGCAAAACTCCGTGAAGAAATAGCAGTGCAGAAGGCAAAGGAGACAGAACTTAACAAAACTATTCATATTACAGGTTGGTAAGCTCTCTTTGCTCGAACCCTTTTAAAATCAACGTTTTTTTAAATCTTCTTTCCAACATTTCACCTGAAAATCAAACTTGTTGCAGAGGAAACAATGAGAGCAAAGCAAATGCTAGCAACAATGTCACACGAGATAAGATCTCCATTATCCGGGGTCGTTAGCATGGCAGAGATTCTTTCGACCACAAAACTCGATAAGGATCAGAAAGAACTCTTGAGGGTCATGTTGTCCTCGGGTGATCTAGTTCTTCAACTCATTAACGACATTCTAGATCTTTCCAAAGTTGAATCAGGTTCATTTTCAGTCATTTATGATTGGCAAATTGCTATATTGTATTTGCATAACTGTTTATATTAATAAAGGGTATGAATTTAAGGATGTTATGCATATGGGATGTGCAAAAGTTTAAGGCTTTAGGGTTTGTTGTTCTTCAGGAGTTATGAAGTTGGAGGCTACAAAATTTAGGCCTAGAGAGGTAATCAAGCATGTACTTCAAACTGCTGCTGCATCACTCAAAAGGATGCTGATTTTGGAAGGACATGTAGCCGATGATGTCCCATTGGAGGTTAGATTCCGAATATATTGACAAAGATTACTAAAATTTGTTGGATACAACGTTAGTTTTTTCTACATTTGTCATATGTCATTCTATCTGTGTGAGAATACGTGGAACCTGTTAGATAACTATCTAGAAAAGGGTAGACGCCAACCTCTGAGGCGCCCCCACCACACGGGTCCAACTGTCATCATGGGAGAGGTAAATCAGCGCATGCATCCCTTTGGAAGTAGGCTCGAACCCAGTACCTTACACATATGGATTACACCCGGTCTATACTGCTGGGACATATCCCCACTGTGGGGACTGCTAGGTTACTTTCTAAAAGAGCACTGAAGAAGAGAATGGAGGTTTCAACTTCCAACATATCTAGAGGATATACTACAACAGAATTGGCTTTACGGGATGGCTAGAATGTCTAAGCGTCCTAATAGAATACTTTATAAACTTTACTTTTATAGGACCAAGCTATAAAGTGTCATATCTAAAAGTGTTACAGTAAGTTTATAAGACGCTTTTGGATGCTTAACAAGTTTTTTAGAAAGCTTATAAAATAAAATGTCATATCAGCTATTTGATATGACCCAATTTTCAAATAGTGTCGTATAAAATAGCTAATACGACACTTTATCTTACAAGCGTCCTAAAAAACTTGTTAAAATGCTTAAAAGCTAAGCGACCTATAAATCTACTATAACACTTTTAGATAAGACGTTTTTTCGTTTGGTCCTATAAACTTAAATGGTCCGTCCTATAAAGTCTTTTTGTTCGACATTTGGCAAACATGGCTTTGTGTAACTAGAAACGAAATTCAGTTCATGTTAACAACGTCATAATTCAATTTCAGATTATTGGCGACGTTCTACGGATTCGACAAATCCTCACTAACTTGATCAGGTATTACTATCACATCTCAAAAACTCTGTATGTAATGCTCATCCTCTCTGTAAAAATGGTGCAGTAATTAATTGATTCTAAAGAAGTAACTTTTGTGCAGCAATGCTATCAAGTTTACCCATGAAGGGAAGGTTGAGATAAATCTTTATGTAATAGCAAACCCGTATCCTGAAGGCCACCAAGAACCAACGATAAACATGAACGATTCTTCAGTTTCTACAAAAACCGGAGTCTCGTTAGATGGAGACGAAGAGAACGAACCGCAATCGCATGAAACTGTCGTGTGGATCCGTTGTGATGTTAAAGATACGGGCATAGGAATACCGGGTACCTTTCAAGTTCCTATCTTTTTCTTATCTTGGCAACTTTTCTAGCTCATCGTCTTTATGATATCTCGATTGCCATGGTATCACAGAAATCGCGTTGCCGAATTTATTCAAGAAGTACATGCAGGCCGGCGCGGATACAGCTCGAAAATATGGTGGGACAGGATTAGGTTTAGCGATCTGCAAGCAACTGGTAAGGTCACTATAACGAAATGGGTCTTTTTTTAATGATAAATTCAACCCGAATTATCCGTATGCGCTTGTGGCCACCGAGAGATTTACCTCTGGGCTGGGGCCAAGCCTACTGTCATGACATGCCCGTTGGGATCACCCATCAAGTCCTATATGAATAATGCTGTCGATGTGGATTAATCCGTTTGTATAGATTGTTAAGGTTTTTGTTTGGGAGGTTTTTCCATAGATGGAAGGACCATGTTTTTAATTAGGAGGGGGACATGCTTGGAAAAAAACTTGGCTTTCTGCATAAAGCTACCCCTTGGAAAGCTTATTGAATAAGCCACTTTCTATATCATTAAGCCACTACCAAATAATCATGTATAGTTGATCAAATAAGTTGTGAGTCCCATTAAACTCATTAAGCTGCTAACAAACATGCCCCAAGTGTCCTATTAGCTTAATGGGACTTGAAGCTTATAGAATCAAAAAACCTGCATCCTATCTAAAGGCATTACAGTAAGTTGTTAAGCCAAAGTTAGACGAACCAACAAGTTTTATTTACAACGTTAAACAATCTAATATGACAAAAAGTAAATCGACCTATTAGTCTTTTTATATGAAAGGCTAATATAACAATTTTCAAAACTGTCCAAAACTTCATCCTAACAACTTACTGCCTTCTATTTTCGGTCTGTTGGGTGTCTTAAAAGATCAACTTTTTTTTGTGTGTATGTAAACCATCCAAGAAATCAAGAAACTGAATCTGATCTCAGGTTGAGCTGATGGGAGGCCACATGACTGTTTCAAGCAAAGAACATTCCGGGTCGACGTTTACGTTCGTTCTGCCTCATAAGCTTTCGCAAGCGTGCGATGGTTCAGACGACACCGATGAGTTTGGTGATATGGCTGATAACGAGTCTTCAGATGACGATATAACGTGTGGTTTCTTCCAGTTCCAGCCACACGCTTTGGGCTCCACGTTCTCTTCTAATGGTTCCGTGATCACACAAAAAGATCGAACCAACGTGAGTCCCAAAGAGATCATTAGTTCGATGGATGACGACGATGATGATGATGATTGTTCTTTTGATGCCTCATCAGTACCCAAAAGTTCTTCAAAATGTAACGCGGAGAATGGAAACACGAGTTGCATCAAGGAGAAACGGAACCATGACGGTCTGCATTTGGCCGTTGGTCTATGCTCGAATTCCGATCGTCGGTTACATGATACGGGAGATTTGTGTGAAACCCGTGAAGCGAGAAAGGAATCGAATGGAAGCTCGGAGTGCAGTTCTAGTTCTAGCAATAGGAAAGAAGTTAGGGAAAGCGGAATGAAACCAAAGATTCTTCTTGTGGAAGATCATATGGTGAACGTGATGGTGGCACGACGAATGATGAGGCAGTTGAATCAAGACATGGACGTTGTGAATAACGGGGCCGAAGCCGTTCGTGCGGTTCAGAGTTGCTCGTATGATCTCATTCTCATGGTAAGCGCTTTTCGGGTTGGTTTCAGTACATGTCGTTACGACAAGATCGGCTTCGTAGGACGCCACATATGTCTTAATGTCCTAATAGACTGCTTTATAAGACTTAATGGGACCAAAAAAGCGTGCAATCGTATGTGAAAGTGTTGCAATAAGTAGACAGTGACACTTTCTTAATGTCCTAACAAGTTTTTCACGACACTTTTGAAATAAAGTGGCTTGTTTGCTTTGCATATGACCCATTTAAGAAATGTCATATGAGCACATCTTTTTGAAAGAAACATGTTTTTATAAGAAACTTCTAAAAAAACATCTTAAAAAAACTAATGGTACCCTTTATTTCAAAGGTGACCTAAAAACATCCCATCAACTTATTGTAACAACTTTGCATAGAACGCATAATTCCCTGTGAAGTACTAAATAAACAGTCTACTAAGACATTTAGACATATTTGGCGTCCTATGAAGCTGATTTTGTTGTAATATGCTCTGCCCTTTGGAACAGAAGACAGGTCTACTTACATCCCACTGAAAGAACACTGATGTATTTTGCAGGATGTATGCATGCCAGTAATGGACGGTCTTGAAGCTACACGGCTGATTCGTTCATTTGAGAAAACGGGCAATTGGGATGAAGCAAGGAAGGCCGGAGTCGATTTGCCTTCACACGATCGAATATTACAAGAGCCCAGAAAGAGGATTCCGATCATCGCAGTAAGTACCACAAATTTAGATACCGAAAGCAACATTGCTTGTTGTAGCATTTTCATAACTACTTACTGCTCTCGTAACTGCATTTTCATGTTTAAAGCTTTCATTTTTCCTTAAGAAAAACTTCATCAAAATGGGGTGTTGAGGTGAAATGACTAAAATGCCCTTCCTTCAAAATGAATGTGACTAACAAAGGGCTGATGATGGTGTTGTTGAACAGATGACTGCCAATGCAATGTCAGAAAGTGCAGAAGAGTGCTTCCAGAATGGTATGGATTCATTCATAACAAAGCCTGTTAACCTTCAAAACTTAAAACAATGTCTCCAACAGTACGTAGAGTAGTAGTTATATATAGATACATATATATATATATAGTATATATGTATGTATGTAGCAATAATAATAGCAATAGGAATAGCATAGTTGTACATATATGATGTATAGAGATGTGAATGTTAGGAAAGTTTTGTAATTTATGTTCCTCTTGCTTTCTTCATCTGTTTTTTCAACCAATTAATTAATGGATTTTTGTAGAGGGTTGAATATTGGTACATAAAGTTTCGTTCCTGTACCAGTATTCAACCCTCGAGAAGCAAAAAAGAACTGATACGTATGTAATTGACCACCAACTAGTTGTAAATGAGTTTTAACTAGTCGATCGTAGCATTTGTAACTTAGCTTTTTGTTATTACGTTATGCATCTTTCCCATTTCGAACTTGCAGCTAAAAGGGCAATTTGGTCGTTTCACATATAACATCGAAATTGGTCGAAAATTTATGCTATTAAAAATCATTACAGGATATTGTTTTGGAGCCATTTGAGTCAAATTCTCAAATATTTCTTGCAACATTTGTATTTTACCAAAATAGATGGTCTTGTTCAAATACCTTATTCAAACAAAAAGATTTATAAATCACAAACTTTAGGGTTCATCGATGATCATAATGTTTGGTAAACGGCCCCTTACTCAGACCGAACCTCTTACCTGGACCGCACTTCAGTACGCTCCAAACGGAGTTACAACACATCAATCACGTAGTATAACTACAATATGATTGTGAATTACAGACGGTCAATCTAACCCTAGATTAGTCATGATACATGGAGTGGCTTAATACAGACAGACTACCTACGCTCTACCCTAGAAACAAACACGAACTTGGTTTTTCACTGGCACAAAGCAGAGTACAAACAAGACTAAAAAAAACAGAGTAGAGACTATGGACTTACAGGCGTGATCGAATAAGGTTAAAATGGCGTCTGTTCAAGTTCAAACGGGCATTCAGAACTAAACTCTTCCTTTGGCTCTTCTGCTGTGTCTACTAGCTCTGGTGGCTGCTCGGGTTTCAGCTGTTCCGTCTGCCGCCTTTGTGTGGTCGCCGTTGTTAGAGCTGTCCTGGGAATTAGGGATAAGCGGTATCTCTGTTGATTCAGTCATGAGATAACAATTATTATCGGCTTTAACATAAACTATTCCATCGCTTTCCTGATCTAGATTTCTTTCAGCAGATTGCCTACCGTCTTCTTTCTTCTCTAATTTGTTCCCATCACCAGAAGCCCTGCTGATGTTTTGTTCATTGTCTGAAGTGATGGTGTTCTCTATCATCTCGACGGAGTCCATTCCCTTTGTGCAACAACCAAAATTAAAATATCATCAAGAAAGTACATGAACTACTCTCGCCGTCCCAAAATAATGTCCACTTTTCAATTCTACCTTTAATTATAAGATGGGTATCTATTAAGGGTAAAATTTATTCCTCCTTTTATTATTAAGTGTAAAATTGTCATTTTAATTAAAAAGTGTAAAAATTACAAATTTCTTAAAAACCGGGTGCGTTTTTTCAATTGGGCGTGTATATTGGGACGGAGGGGGCATCAATTGGTTAAAAAATAATAATAAAGATCCTCCAAGAGTACAATTAACATTATATATTTATATCAACGTATTCTCTTCATCCCATGATGATTGCAATACTTGACTATACATAAACCGATAAAAGTGTTCATTTGTTGGTTAAATGTCCAAAATGCCCATATAAAGAATAAGGGTTTCAAATTTCAATTTTCAACTTTAGAGCAATTTAGCTTAAAAGATTACTGTAGAATGAACCGTTGCAATCAGAATCGAACAGCCAAAATGGAAAATTTCGAATTCTCATGATACGAAGAGAGTACCACAATTAGGGTGAATTCAATTAGCATACTTATGTTTCTATTTCATACCTGATATTGCTCCAGATTCGGCATTGTAGGCAAGGCTTCCGTGGGTAAATCAATTTGAGTAGTCCTCATGTCTGACATTAAAATGAACAGAAAGGAAGAGACGGAGAGATTATAATTAATATATATATATATATATTTAGAAATTAGAAACATGTAATATATTGCCCACATTTTCACAAACAAAGTGGAATAATCTGAAAGCAAGAGGCAAGGACACCAACCTGAGAGACCAGCAGTACCCCCTTCCGCAGCTAGGTTCACAATTTCATCCACTGATTTTCGTGCTTCCGAAGTGATTGGCTCGTCTCTTTCAGTAACGCTTATGGGCTTGTCATTTGATAAGGAGTGTTTTGGAGTATCATGCTCTAGCATGGATGATGCAAGTTTCAAGGACCGATTGCTGTTTAGCATATCTTCAGTTGCTTTGGAGCGCAACCTGCGGATTTCATCCTGAATGTTCCATGATCCAGCAGAAAGATAATCCCTCTGTGCCATCGAAGAATTAAGAAATCAAGAAAAATGTATTCCAGAATTATAGCAACGCATCAGTCCCTAGAACCATAACACGGCAAAGAAATACTGATTATTAATAAAAACAAAATTGTAATGCAATGAGATTATGACCTTTGCTGACGAGAAAGAAATTCCACCACCGGACGAATATAGTGTTCCTTCCTTGAATAAATCTGCTGCTAATGGTGATGGGCTTAGTGAGTTGTTATGACTAATGGGAGATGCCCATGGAGGACGAGATCGCATATATGATTTAGCCACATCAACTGGTGAGCCTGCTTCCCCTTCAGTAGGCTGGAAAGAAAACAAAGAAATGGCTCAACTGACTATTAATTGTGCTTGAGCCATTATTACAACTAGCACATGAAAGCATGCACAAGATCGTTGACCTTTTCTTCCAGTTAGAAATAAACACGCTGCAAAACTACGCTGCTTAATTGGTTTAATTTAATACAATGCAAAGAAGCAATGTATTGATTTAGTACAAGTTATAATTAGAATGCATATGAATATACATACACTAATACATAAAATATATGTATAAGAGTGTATTTAGAGAATCATTAAAAAGGGGTGATAGAAGGTTATAGACTTGAACAGATTGAAATGTATTTGTGTTTTTAAACAGTGAGAAGCATATGGACAAGTTCAGAAAGCTATTTATTACATCATGACTTCTTTTAAGACAGGTCACTCACATCTGTGACATTCTGATGCCTCATCACCGGCATAGAGTGACATCATGATACCAAATGGTGTGAAATTCTGATGCTGCATCACTGGCATAGTGTGATGTTCTCATTCCACATCAATTGCATAGCATGTAGCATGACATTCTGATGATGCATCACTAGCATATTGTGATTTTTAAGCTGCATCACAGTATATTGTGTCACCGGCATAGTGACCATGATTGATTAAAACAACAAAAAATTGAGTCATTGGCATAAATTGGATGGGTTATCAATATGAAATTTTATTTGGAATATATTTTCGAACCTTCAATTACGAAATAGACAAGGCATTTTTAATATAAAAGAATTTGCAAATGGTTTGAAACAAGCAATTAGCAGAAGGTAAAACCACATTTTATGAGTGAATATTTTGTAATATATTTGAAATTTGGAGAATGGAGATGCATAAAGATTTTTTTTTTTTTTTTTGGGATTTAGGACCATGCCACCATGAAATAAAAACTGCACTTTCAAGTAACCAAATGATTATGAATTGATGGAACTTGTATCTTATAAAAGAAGGATTCCAAAATTATTTTCTTGAAACATTACTTGATCCAAATTTAACCATGTCATATATGCTTCATAGTTCATACAAAATTCACTTCAAATACCAACGCATCAAATTCTTGCAAGTTCACTCTCAAAACATTTTAACCCATATACAAGTTCAGAAATAGATATA
>LUCG01104785.1:0-12192 GCA_001633085.1 Carthamus tinctorius
ATGTAAATTAGCTTTTTATTAATAATATAAAAATATTTTTGCCGACGAGTTTGAAAAGTCCGTCGGTAAAAGTGTAAGTAAAAAATATTAATTTTAATAAAATAACTTTTGTCGGCTAGTTTGAAATGTTCGTCGGTAAAAGTGTAAGTAAGAAAATATTAATTTTAATCAAATAACTTTTGCCGACCAGTTTGAAAAGTCCGTTGGTAAAAGTGTAAGTAAAAAAAATATTAAACTTAATCAAATAACTTTTGTCATCCAGTTTGAAAAGTCGTCGGTAGAAGTGTAAGTAAAAAAATATATATTAGTTTTAATCAAATAACTTTTGTCAGCAAGTTTGAAAAGTCGTTGGTAAAAGTGTAAGTAAAAAAATATTAATTTTAATCAAATAACTTTTGCTGGCGAGTTTGAAAATTTCCGTCGGTAAAAGTGTGAGTAAAAAAATATCAATTTCAATCAAATAACTTTTGCCGACGAGTTAATAAAATTCGTTGGTGATAATATTATTTAAGTTTTCAAAAATACTTTTACCGACGGATTTGGGAAGTTTGTCAGTAAAGATAACTTTTACCGACGGCCTATACGAAATTCGTCGGCAAAAGTGAATTTTTGCCGGTGACATTTTCCTTCGGCAAAAAGTTCAAGTTTTACCGAAGGCTTTCATCAAAGTTGTCGGTAAAAGTCACTTTTACCGACGGATTTCCGAAACCCGCCGGTAAAAGTGCATTTTCTTGTAGTGGAATATATTATTTATAACGGAAAACGATTTGATGGTTCACGGATGCATGTTTTACGATTCGGTCTTTGATCCTAGAAAACCTTGAAAAAGCCACATCGAGGTCACAATTTCAAATTTCACTAGACATACAATCAGAACACACATATGGACACTATTGGGTCCGGATTTATGGGTCCGGGTTCCAGCGTTAGCCATATAGCTGAGGGTACTATACGAAAGAGGTATAGGCTGAGGACTGGCATTCAAGTCGAGGTTGAGGCCGATAACTTGGCCTATAAAGATTAAGGGTGGCACCTTGGAGACCAGGGGATTACTTTTATCCTAGTGGTTAAACCCTTCAATCCTAACAAACACAAAACATACAAAACTAAAATTTAAAAAAAATATACCTTTATGAATTTGGAAGCTGATGATACCATGAGATTGCTGTAGGAGGGGATATCATAGTGTAATCTCCTTATGCCAACAGTGAAGTAAGTGTTAGCAAGATCATCACTGCCTGCAACCACCAAGAATAAGCTATTTGCTAATATGTATTGTGTTCTTTCTTCTTCAACTATACCCTTTAGTTTCTCAATGTATTCTTTGAATTGGTTTAGCTGGTCAGCAAAAGACAAAACCCCCTGATACAAAAAGATTTGCTTCAAAATTAGAAATCATAGATAGTAACAAAAGATGGTATATATGCAAGATATTATGAAGATATATCAAGTTCAAATTTAAATTTAAATGGTATGTATTCAAAAAGTTTAATAGCAATTACCACTATCTGGGAAGTTTGGGGATCAAATCCTGTGCCACCAGATGCAAAGCTTACACCAGTTAGAAGCTCTTTATCTTCCAAGGATGGATCAAGATATGCTGGCATAAGCTCTTTTATTCCCAATTTTTCAACTGAAGAGCCAACAGAAATAAGCCCATTAATTTTTTAAACAATTAAGGTAGTTCCACAAAATGCAACACTTAAGAAGTATATAACCTTAGCTAAGTTAATTTAAAAATTAATAGATACTTGGTATATATTGTTGGCTTCACCTACGGAATCGAAGCAAATCCACATTTATGTTTTTTACGATCTCCTGCTTTCGTTATGGCATTATCACAAAAAATGTCTGTTCGATCGGTCTGCACCTAGACTAAGTGACCTGTTCGACTTTATAGATGTAAATTTGTTTAGATGGGTGATTCATTGGAGTAAACAGTTTAGGAACAACTTTGTTGGACCCGAATTTTATTGTATCCGAGATCCCAAGACGAGGAGACAATCTCGATGGTTTAAATTAATTGTTGGGCTTTTATTTTGTGTAATTAGTTTTTAATTGGGCTTTGTTTAGTCATGGTCTTTTATTGTAATAGGGTATAAATAGAATGTTTTAGGTAATTTTAGGTTAAGCCTCACAATTAGAATTCAATCATTTTGTTAGTGAGAGAGGAAAGAGAGAATTTGGACAAAACTCGCATGTATATCAATTCTCTCAAGAAATCAATGAAACTTTGATTGTCAAATCAATTGTTACCTGAGTATTTTAATTCTCACAATTGGTATCAGGGCTGAAGATGTCATCAAATTTTTTTGTGATCTCGAATCCAAAGAGGGAGATTTTTTTTTGAGCTAGCTAGCTTTTCATCTTAATGAATTGTGGTTCGGAAAAAAAGAAGATATTGAATAGGGTTTTCCATGTCTTAGATAAGGTAGAACTGGAAAATGTGGACTTTAGAGGCTAATTTTCTTGTATTAGCTACCAAATTAACCATTCTTTAAATAAAGATATACAGAATAGCCATAGCAAATCAGAAACTTCAAATCAAGATTACATGCTTACTAATATCCTCAACCACATGAGTAGTTTTGGAGTAGCAGATATATGTCACCACCATCAGTTATGCATAAAGTGATTGATGTGTACATAAAATGGCTTTCCATCAATTAATGCTACCTATTAACCACCATCTTGTCATTGTTGCATATAGAATAGATCATGAAAAATTAACTTTAGTTGAAGCGGTTCAATAGAACGATAATTAGATGGCATAATTACCCTATTTTGGGGGATATCAATTTTGGTTTATGGTTTTTCTTTTAATGATACAAGAGTGATATTGTAAGGATTAGTCCATAGTAGAAGTTGTTTTGTTTAATAATGTTTACTTTTCTTTATGTATCTTTATTGTAATATAAAAAGAGTTTGTGGCATAAGTCCGAATAGAAAATTGAGAGATAAAATCAAAAATGTAGGTTATCTTTTAAAAAGCAACATACTTCTGGTATTTAGACAGAGAAATGTATATATAGGTTAAATAACATGTATTGACAAAACGGATATATAGGACGTGGTAGACATGGTGGATGTAGAGACGGTTGACAGTGGGGCATGGATCATATGGAGATAAAGGTAGTTGCGGAAGGAGGTCGTCATCGTCCGCCGCCAGATGTGTTGGTGGTGGCAGCAATGGGTGGTTTTGACTATCATTAGGGTTATAATAAATGAGGGTAAATTGGTAAATTTTTAGTTCTCTCTCATTTTTGTCCTATCTAATTATTCCATCTATTTTGGAGGAACGAAAAAAGGATTTTTTGTTCCATTTGGTTTCACTTGGTACCCGTCAATGTCTCTATCCCATATCCCATCCACGTAGAGCATTAAGTTTTCATCTTTTTCATGTCTCGCCAGATATGGAATAATAATTAAGTTTTGTCGTGGCGCAAGGCAACCTAAGCTTTTGTGTTCTTTTTAACCTTAGTTCACTTGAGAGACTTATAGATGTAGAATTTAACAGTATCATTAGACATCGTTACTAGATATTGTTTCTTTTAGCAAAACTTATGCATTAGGATTTAAAAGTAGGTCATTTTGCATGATAAAAAGTCTATTATTTTATCTGTTCCTTCCAATAGCTTTGTTCTAAATCTAAATTAGGGTAGTCTTAGGGTTATACTTGGGACTTGGGAGAGGGCAGGTCAAGCATACACCCATGGCCAACAAGATATAATGGGCCAAAATTTTTAGTATACAGTAACAAAAAAGTTGGTAAATACAAGAGACAAATATTTTAGCATATAAAAAGACACAAAAACAAAGTAATACTATATTAAAGGCACACACACGAATTGATTAATTACATTGGACATAAAAAGTATGTAAAAGTTTAAGGGGGTGTTTGGGATTTGCTTATTTGAAGGTGCTTATGACAAAAGGAATAAACTATTTTTAAGTGTTTAGATGGGCGTTTTAAAAAACTGTTTGTGACTTTTCAAAAAGCTAATAACTCATTTTCGTATATTAGTTCAAAACAAAAACTCATTTTCAAAAAGTTGTTTCATTTTAACTTTTGCAAAACAACTTGTGACTTTTCAAAATCAAATGACATTTTTACCCTTATTTTAATAGAACTCTTACCTCTCCACACCAATACCACTCATACCAGCTGCCATATCAGCGTCATATCAGCTTTACCACCCATACCACCCATACCCTTACCGATGCGGTACCGGTTAGGCGCGGCGATGTTACCGCCGTTACTGCCACCGGTACCGCTACCTTACCGACCGGCCGCGGATGGCCTCATCTCTTCATTTTTACTCATTTTGGTCATTTTACACAAATAAGCAAATCCAAAACATTTTTTTTTTAATTTCTTTTCCACACCAATAAGTTGATAAGCGATCCCAAACACCTCCTAATTAGTTGTTCATTTAATTTATAGTATTGTTTATTATTATTATTATTATTTTCTCCAAGTTTTTTATCTAGTAACAAAATCTAAAACTAATCATCTTGTAAACCTTGATATATCTCTATCATTCATCTCCTACCGGCTGTTTTGATTATTCAATTTGCATGAACTCTATTTTCGTATGACTGTTGTTATATGCACACTAATTTATGTCTAAATCAAGTCAAATTGTGCAAGCAAAATGTAAAAAGCAATACTTGATATTGATTTGTGTTAGGAAAAATTAGTAGGTAAAAGTGCATTTAGCCTAACGTTGTGTATTGAAATATAATCAATTTCTTATTATTAACTAAGAGAATTCTTACATTTTGAATAAAAAAAGTTACAGACCATAGGAAACGGTCCAAGTTATATCTATGCTTAGAATTTTAGAATTACTATTTCTTTCATACATCGTTCACTTCTTATTACCTAATATTGAGTGCATAATCTTAAGTATTCTTCTATCTCTAACACAAAAATAAGCCCTCAAGTTATAACAAGAATAAAATCTCAAACTAAAACAATATGGGTTTTTGATTCTAAGATTGATGGTTTCGAAATTGTTTGATTTAACCCTGGCGGTTTAAAATGGTGATGAAAAACATTAACAAGAGGTAACATGAAAACACGATTGATTTACATAGGGTGTTATTCCAAATAGTCAAATTTGTGACCCCAAATGAGGTTAATATCTATATGTTAAAGGTATGTCTTGGCCCAGATCAGCAATATTCAATCAAGAGAATAGAGAATCATAGGAGAGAAATCAAGAAGGTGGTGTTTTATTGAGAAAGCTTTCATGGTTTTACACATACCTACACACACTGATAACAGCTAATCGACTCTCATCAGAAAATTATTTTCACTTCTAACCCTAGCCATGGCTCCTTTTAAACAGGTGTCCATATTACAATTGAGCCCAAGCCCATTTACCATTAAGCCCAAATAAGTGTAAAACAAATTAATACAATCTAGGCTAAATGACTTTATAAACTTTCATCGATTAGGACAAGGGTTTGGATCATTACACCCCCCTCTAGCCTATGATGTGACACTGTTTCAAACTTCTATGTAGTTTTAGCCTATAATAAGTTAACTTTTTATTTTAAAATTATATATTTTCAAACTTCTATGTGGTATTTGACTTGTATTATAGGCATAGGGGGGTGACCATAACAACACCCTTAGGACAATTTTATCCTAACAGTATGTCATTGGATGTTTTTGACAATGAAACAAGTTGATGAATTCCATGTGAAATTGATGTAATTGAGAATATAAATTTAAAAATAATTATTGATTGATTTTGCATATGGGATTACTCGAGAAAGCAATTATATATGAATTATTAGTGTTTTTTTAATTCAATATCATTTTTAATGATAAAAATAATGTACTGAAATTTTTGGTACTTATCGAGAGTCCATCTTTAAACCTCGTTCAGAACTTATAAAATATCAGGAATAAACCTTATTAGAATTCTTGGTGTAAATCCTAGAGAGTTAATAGTGAGAATATCTTCTAAGTTTTGGTTCTCCTATGGTCCTAGTCTAGTAGTCTCTTGTTTGATCCTTTTTTATTGCACTGTTGGTCCCTTAATTTGGTAGTTAAAGAAAAAGTCTAATTAGTTCCTTTTTTGGTTAATGAAGTGCTCCCTTGTGTAGTTAAAAGAAAAAGTCTAATTAGGTCCTTTTTTGGTTAATAAAGTGGTCCCTTAGGTAGTTGAAGAAAAAGTCGAATTAATTTACTAGAGCGAAGAGAGTATAATAGTTCTTCTCCAAAACATATTTTTGTATTATTCAGCTATATAGGTTTATTTAAACATTACTTCTACCTTAATTACATGTATGTATGATTGATATGAATTACTTATTATATTAACATATAACAAAAGTTTAATCTATATTCATACATCTTTTCCAAATCTAGATTCACTAACCATCTGTAAATGGACGTTAAAATAAAAAGTAGAAATTAGAAAAGGAATGATGCATCGCCAATATGAAAATACAAAGAAAACAAATAAGTGATAAGATGAATGCATCCATGCAGTTTAGTCATAAATAAGAGTTTGAAAACACAAAGCTTAATTTACCGAACATGTCCGCCGGCGTCTTATTATTGGAAAATCTTCCGGTTGGTTTCCCGTTCACGAAATCCTTTCCATAGGGAGCAAAGTTTGCTTTAACCAAAGTGTTTAGGTTATTGTTGGCCCCTTGATCCATTATCGAGTCCCCGAATACTATAACCGCCGGCACAGTCACATTTGCGGGCAGGACTATCCGTGCTCCGCCATGATCGCCAACCAAAAGAAGAGAGACCAAGAAAATAGCGAGCGAAGATGAACGAGAATATGGAAAAATTAGAGGCTGCATCACGTATGTTAAGTAACGTAGAGGAAAGAAAAGCATGACTCCAAAAGAAAAAGTATATGAAGGCAAAGAAGAGGGAGTTAAGCTATCTATGCATATACATCTATGTGTGTGCCTATATATATACATATATTTTGTATATAAAAGTTATAGGCTATGTTTGGCAAACTAGTTGATAATCTAGCCGGAGACGACTGATAACTAGCTGATGAACAAGTTATGTTTGGCAAAAACTAGTTTATAATCGTGTAAAATGACCGGAAAGACATCATGAGTATATATGATCAACTACAAATATTTTATAGTATAATTAAGATAAATTTCTAATAATAGAATATGTTAATTTAATCATGTGGTTGCAAAGAAACGAGAAGCTTTTCTATAGTAAGATGATGAGAAGGAAGGAGATCGTAATTTAAACCCCGTTCACGGCTTTTTATGGCATAAAGTCCATTCTAAAGGTGGTAGGTCTCTTAGTTAGGATATTTGGTTAAAATCTCCGCTAGTGTCTATGAACACTTGTTTTCTAGCTAGTAGTTAATAAAGTGCCTTTTTGTGGTTCAAAAAATATGTTAATTAATATAAAAGTAAAGGAAAATTAAATAATATAGTATGATAATTGAAAGAATGTAAAGTTGATTATTATATATACTAGTATAAATTTAGAATTTGTTTGAAGAAATTTACATTAATTTATGATTTCAAATAACCATTACATATAATATAAATATAAATGATGAACTTTATATATCCTAACTGATTACTATTTCTAAAATAATATAATTAATAATAAGATTAAACTTTTTGTTGAAGTATTTATTATCTTTTAATTATTTTGAAAAATAAGTATAACTTTAATCTATGCAACGTATTATACTTGCTTTTTCATAACTAAGTCTCTTAATTAATAACTAAAAATAATTGATATGATTATTAATATATAATGTATAGCAAAAATGACTTAATAATTAATTATTATTAGTATAAGTTATTATTCATTAACTTAATTTATTAATAATAAAAAATATTTATAAATATTAAATAACATAATAACATTTTTTTATTAATAATACTTGTTGGCCCAGTTCATCAAGATTCAAGATAAGATGATAGAGAATCAATGGAGAAAATCAAGTGTTTTTGTATTATTCAGAAAGCTCTCAAAGTCAAAGGTTTACAAGAAAACACAAACAGACACCTAAGCCTTAATCGACTCTCGTTGAATTGCTTACTCTAACCCTAGCCCCGAGACCCTTTATATAGGTGTCCTATTACAATTAAGTCCAAACCCATTAAGCCCAAATAAATGTAAAACAAACTAATACAATCTAGGTTAAATGACTTTAAAAAACTTTAACTAATTAGGACATTTTAGTCCTAACAATAATAATAATTAATATTAATCAGGGTTATAACTAAAAAAAAAAGTCACAGAAAGTCTCTCATAAGCTACTACAAGTAGTTTATGATAAGCTTGCTTATAAGCTAACCTATAAGCAATTTTATGTCTATCTAAACGTGTACACAAAAAATAATCTAGCTTATAAGCTAACTTATTTTTACTAAATAATGTCATAATCATATATAGTTTTTAAGGACTTGAAAATTTACTATCAGAAGATTATAATAAACTTATTTTGAGTATGACAAAAGAGCTCCAAGTAATTAAATAGATTAAGCCTTGTTTGTAAATCTTCTACCATTTCGGTTATGATTAATGGATTCTCAATAAAGGAGTTCCAATTAAGGAGAAAGTCTTCATCAAGGAGATCCGTTATCTCCCTTCATTTTTATGATATTGAAGCAAAAAGCATCAATATGATAGGAACTTTGGACGTCGGTTTTGATAAAGTTAATATTTCTTGTTCTATGCAGATGACACTGTATTCATCAACTAATGGTCCACCGAAAAAGGAAGGAGTATTCGAAGAATCCTAAGGTGTTTCTACTTCATGTCGCGTCTTCGGCTAAACTTGACTAAGAGTAATCTTTTAGGTGTGGGTATGGGTGTGGAAGAGTACTCTTTTATTGAGTAATTACCTCGGAGTACCGCTGGGTGTAGAAAATTCAAAGTCAGAAACGTGGAATCCGATCATAGAGAAGTTTCAAAAAAGATTAAATAGATGGAAGGTTAAAACTCTCTCGACTGCAGGAAGAAGAGTGTTGTCCCAAGCGGTTCTAGGGAGTATCACCATGTACTATTTGTCAATCTTTAAAGCTCCTAAAAAAGGTGATTGACATGTTTAGAGACTTTTTTTTAGGGTGCAAAAGAATACAACAAAAAAATGAGATGGATTAAGTGGAGTTCGACGGTTCGAGACAAGGAAAACGGAGGTCTAGGCATTGGAAGTATACTAGCTTCTAATTTTGCTCTTCTTATAAAATGGGCCAGGAAGTTCGAAAACGACTCATTTTCGCCGTGGGCTAAAGTAATCAAATCTTTATACGGTGCCAATGGTGCCTTGTATTCGAAAAGAGGCTTATCGAGCAATTCCAGCTTGTGCAGTAGTATGATCTCGGTATGAGAAAGTTGGAAGAGTACACATAAATTTCAATGTGCTATGTTCAAAATAGATTAGGGATGACCTTGGGCTGACAAGTGGAAGCAGGAGGGTCCGCTCGCCATACTCTTTGCATCAGGAAAATGGTTGACAAACAACAGTTTGTAGGTAGGATCACGATATGGTGATCAAGGTGAACACCCATCAGAGTGGGCACAAGAATTAGAAGATCTTAATCACTTAAGGGAGACTATCTGGGACTACATTTTGTTTGAGAAACCCGACAGATGGACATGGTCTCTTAATGTCGGTAGAAAATTTTCAGTAAGATCCTCTAGAGCGTTCATCGAGAAAATAACTTTGGTGGTGGGCGACAAGGAGACCATTTGAAATTATATGACCCCCTCTAGAGTAAATATTTTTATGTGGCAGGTAATGCTCGATAGAATCCCAACCCACGATTACCTTCAGAAGATAGATAGACATTGATTCAACATTGTGTCCGATTTGTGAAGTGCACATCAAAACTTCTACACATTTGATGTTTGATTACGACGTGGCTTCAGAGGTTTGGCGAATTCTCGAACAATGGTGGTCGTTTCCTTTTTCTGCCCACAAGACGATGCAGGATATGACCAACTTAATTCAAGCTACAAACATGCACAACATTGTTAAGACAGCCTTCAAAGCAGTGTTTTTTTTGGTGTTATTTGTTATGGCGCCTTAGGAACAATTATATTTTAGTTGTACAACATTGTACTCCTAGGAGTAAGGGTTTGGGCTAGTTGGGTTTTGACTAGGAGTACGGGGAGTGTTAAATACCCTTTATTGTAGAGAATGTCTCCTAAAGACCGTTTCACCTTGCAATTTTGTTCTACCTTAGCTAGTTTCTTGCTAGCTCTTTTAATGAATGGTTGTTTAAAAAAAAATAACCCATCACCATTAGGAATTCTTATTGATCTTATTTTCTTCTTATTTGCAACATTTTTCTTGTTTGAGTTTTTCTTTTTAATTTGTACTTTTACAACAAACTAGTAGATTAATCAAGTTTCTAAATATCGTGAGACATGGCGCGTATTGACGAGGTCAAGCATCAAGCTTTACACTCTATTACAAAGACACAGCGTTTTTCAAGACTTGACATAGGTCGCAAATTTTTATGTGATAAGGAATTCTATATGTGTATATATACACACATACATATAGATATAAGTTTCTATATATATATATATATTAATTATTCAATCAGATAATGATATTATATACTTTACATTCATATTAAAAGAAAAGAATAATCATATAGATTATTGTATAGTATTTGATTAAATATTCAAAAATAGAGTTTATATGGGTAAGTTTTTCAACTTTGTTTTAATCATGAGTTTATGACATTTATGAATTCATGAATATGGAGGTGGTATGATTAGTAAATATATAAAAGTAATATATAAAGTTAAACGTGTAAAAAGGAGTGGTTGAATAAAGAATACTATTGCGTTGGTGTTCTCACAGAGAAGAAAGATTGGATCATCGACTCGGTCGAAATCATGGTGGACGGGGAAGCTACTGTCGTAAGGGTGTTGAAGATTGTATGGGAAGAACTGGACCAGGGGGAGGTATCACCCTATCGTGAGTTCTTAGCATATGAGAGCATCAAGGAAGAAGAGGAATTTCACATGCAGGAGGACGAGCTGCAAAAGATAGAGAATTTTAGTCGTCTTGCCCATGTGCTAGAAGAGTCGATCAAACTCCTGCCAATGGAGATTAGGTTGGAACTTGGAGTAGGAGAAGGAGGCAGTATGGTTGTTGAAGAGTCAGCTAAGTCGGCGGTGGGAAACGAGCCTTACATGGAAGAAGGAATTGTTGTACGCAGTAGTTCCAAGAATGTGGAGGAAGTCAAAAAGTCATCTTAATTCGTTGGATGCTAATAAGGCTCTATAGATAAATGGGCTGAATCAGGTTCGTTAGTGCCTTCCTATAATGGCCCACATAGTGTTAGGAAGGAATTTTACAAGCCCAACCTAAAGGATGACGGGATGAAGCCTAATTTGAATTATTTTTCAAAGGCGAATCTAGACATGGAGCTAGAGGATTTTAGGATCCCTGCACTACAAGTGAACCCGATGTACCTTCTCCCCAATATGAATTCAAAAACATTGGTGAATAAGGTTGAAGGTTGTGTAGACTCCTTGGAGTACATGGATAGCGACTTTGATCCCTTGAAGAGTGGGTTTTCAGATAATACGGAAGAAGAATTTAGGGCAGAAACCAACTAGGAGATTAAGGCATGGAAAAAGAAAAGGATCTCTTTAAATGAACTCAAAGCTCATATGTAACTACTCAAAGAAACAAAGAATATTAGAGAGAAATGTAAGTGTGACCGATTTACTAGAGAGGTGGTGGGAGGTTCCAAGATTAGAGTCCTCTTCAATTAGGGCTGAATCATTTATCGAGATATAATTTTAATGATGTCTATCGGGAGATCTTGAAGTAGGATCAAAAACAAATGGATGAGGCATTGGGGCTAGATCTCTCTATGGGTGATGATATTGAAGAAACAATCAAAGTGGGGAGGGAAGTTGGGTTTTAGATGGGTTAGGATTATTGTTCCCTCAAAGACCTATTGTGTCAAAATGGCGGCCAATTATTTAAACATCAAATATACTCTATGAATATTAACGGTGTAGGGAAGGAAGTGGAGCGTATTTAAGCTAAAGATATCGTGAGAGAGAAGCGTATTTGAATGGATTTATTCTTTCTTTAGACCTAGTTGATTAAATCACGTGGAAGGAAATACACTTTGTTTGCCCCAGAAAACATCAAGCAATCGAGATAAAGATAGAGAAATCAATAAGATGAAGAA